>CANXYC011511322.1:0-10428 GCA_948193065.1 Aleurites moluccanus | reverse complement strand
ATAAATGGGTTTAGTGTTAATTTACTTAGATTGATACTAATTTGTGGAAATCCCTAAATTTGAGGGTTTATTTGGAATTGTAAGATATGATTTGATAAACTAGTAATGAGTTTTATTAATTGATGATAGAATTAGTTAATTAGATGTAAGTGAAGAACTAGTTGATGGTTAATTTGATGTAGAATTGTAGATTGTGGAATTGGAGTTCTCAAAGTAGCCAAAATTTGGGAATTTTGTGGAATTAGTTCAATTGGCTAGTGCATTGGCTATTGGAAGCATTAGGTGAGTTCTACATGCATCATTTGACATGCCGAAATGTTTGAATTGATTATTGGACACCATTTATGAAAAACCCTAAATGGTTGAACCCTTTGCCTTTGTGTTACCTTCGGATTTTCTTTGGTTTGTGCTTAAATTTTCCCTTGCCAAATCAATCCATATGATGTTGTATAACTTTGTTTATTTGATATCTACCATTTCAACCACCAAACCCAACTTTTGTCATATGATTTGTCCTTAATACTAAACCCTTAACTGATGATTGTATATTGTACATGGCATGACCATTGTTGATAATGAATATTGTATTGATTGATACCGAACTGATTGTTATTTGATTGACTGTATCCAGATGTCATTGTTGCTTATGGTATCCCTCGTTTTTGACCCTGATATGGTCTTGGCAGAATTACCGATTCGACAGGGTAGTGGAGAAATACTGTCGATCTTGTGCACATGGTATTATTGAACCCTAGCTGGGAGGGGTTATGGTCCTGGCCATAGGGCCTGATCAGCCTTATGCTTATATGATACTGGCGACTTACATGATCCAGTGATATTGATTGTTTGGAGATTGTATGATTTTTTTTTCATACAGTCCATCTCATTATCTGCCTTTCCATATGTAACCAAGCATATATGATATTTCTCTGACTTTATTGATACCTTTGTTTATATGATACCTATTATTTATTTCGATACATGTAAATTCACTGAGTATCATATATACTCATTCTTTATTTGTTTACCCCTTTCAGGAGAGGATTAGAGTTACAGAATCTAGACTTCTATTTTTCTGCGGATTCTGCTACAGACTTTCAACTATATACATATATATTCTATTTTGTATAACATTTATTTTGGTGTTCGTTATCTAGCTGCTCCATGGGTATGTACGGTTTAGTTAGGAAATGAACATGTAAATGATGATGGTATTATTATATTGATGATATTACATGATGATGTATGATATGATATTATGACAATTGGTGATTGCAGCCAATTACAGAATGCATGACAGGTTAATAGAATGATTGGTAATTAATGAATATGAATAATATATATATATATATATATATATATATATATATATATATATAAGTTGATAGATGATGCGAGTGATACTGGGTTCTACGGGTGTCGATCGCCATTGGCATCTCCCGTGCCCTAGGATTGTCGCGACTCGGGAAACAGGGTCATGACACAGACCCACATGGCCCTATGTTAGGCCACATGACCCAACAGCAGGGCTATACGGCCCAAGGCTTCTAGGCGCATGCCGCTGCTCACTCCTGGCCTATTTTGTTGCTCCACTGCTCGATTTTCTTCAATTATTAGGATTTTAGGTATGTTTTATTGCCTAATTGGTTTCTAAAAGATGTTCCTTTTTATCATTTTTGTTAAAAAGGAATATTTGCTTCAAAATCTAAGAAGAAAGCTTGCAAGTGTTTTGTGTGCAAGTAACCTAAAAAACTATTTAGGAAGTATTTATTTAAATAATTTAGGATCTAAAACTTATTTAGAAACCTAAATAAACTAAATAGGAAGATACTTGGCTTGCACACTAAGTATCCTTCTTATTTAAGTGAGGTGAAGAGGATTTTGGGATCGGAAAAATCCAATTGAAAAATTAAGAGAAAAACTTTAAATTGAGAATTTTTCTACAGAAAATCAAATTTGAATATTGAAATTAAATCCTAAAAATTTGAGTTCTTGAATTAAACACCTTTCTTTTTGGGTTGAATTATTTTCTTTAAAGCAATCAAACTTTGTGATTGAAAAAATCAAATCAAGTCTTTCTTAAAGAAAACAAGAATCAATTTATAACTTTGAATTTTATTTTCTTTCTTCTAAATTTCTTTCAAGAAATATTTGAAGAAAATTCTTGATAGTATTTCTTAAGAATAAGAAGTAAATTCAATTGAATCAAAGCCTTGATTCAAAGTGATTTTGGCAAGCAAGCAATCTTCTCCAAGATATCAAAGTTCTTGAAATCCGAGTTCATCCAACCATCCTCAAGAAAGAATAATGTCTGAGGGCTATTTTTCGAGCCTTGGTATATCTAGGTTTGAGTTGTTTTTATTTTTATTTTATTTATTTCCTTGATTGCAAGATGTGAATCAATTGACATAATCATATGGATTGGTAACAATCCATATGATCCTTTTCTTTCTTTTATCCTTTATAAATTCTTGTATATGAATGAAAGAATGAACCTGAACTTAAAGAATGACATTTTAATGCTTAATAATCATATTTAAAGAATAAACAAAGAATTAATATGTAAGAAAGCTTAGATTATATAATTAGGCCACTTTTGCATGAACACCCCCCCTTAAAAGAGCTACTGTTTGATTTTAATGGAGGTTGGAAATTATTTTTAAAGAGTTTAAATGCCTAGAAAATATAAGAATAAAAGGTTTGGGTGATAGGGAAGAAATGGTTCGAAAATCAGATTCAAAATATTGAAAATTGACCAAAAAAATGAAATGGGATAGAGATATCAGATCAAAAGGGCCACATGGCCCTGTAAAGGAGCGCAAGACCTTGTATAGGCCACACCGGCCTTTCCTTAATCCATATGGCTCTGCTTCATTTTATTTTCTAATTTTTATGTTATTTTGGTACTTTTCTTGTGTATAAATGTTAAGTATGATGTGTTTGGATATATGAAACCTAAGTTAAATATTTATGATGATATTAATAAATTTAGAAGCATATTAGGTTGATTTGGTATTGATATAAACCTAGTTGAGCATGGTTTTTGTAATTTGGGTTTTAAACTTGAGTTTTAGTATGATAAATGTTAAGTAATTGATTGACATGATAAAATATATATTAAAATGGCTTTAAAATGAGTATAATGACATGAGTGGCCACTGATATAATTGATTAATTGGATAAATAAAAGGTTTTGATTTAAACTTAAATGGTTATGTATACATATTATATTAAAATCAATTTTTGTATAAAAAATATATTTTTACATAAATTAAAAATATGATTATCATATGAAATAAATATTGATTTTTATTAATTTTTTGAGTAATGTTAAGAACATACAATTTAAGCATCATTGTGAAAAAGGAAAAAAACATGATTGATCCAAAGTAAACCTTGTTGCCATGTAAGCAAAACTTGTTTGGTTTGATAACATGCTATAATTAGGTTGAATGGTTAAAATGATTTGACTTAAGAATATTTGTATATATAAATATTTATTTTTTAGTATGTTTAATCATATAGATCACGAAGAACTAAAGTGACACAATTAAAAGATTTTGTATTATGTGTATGAATATGTGAATCTGGGCATGATTGATTGTGAAGCATATTTGCTTGCAAAGTAGGTTGTGTTTGTATTTATATAAACTAATCATGTAGAGATGAAGTAATAAAATAAACAATATAAGGCCCATAAGGCCTAAGTATGCATGCAAGATAAATGTGCTTAAATACATTAAGGCCTGAAAAGCAAATTTCAGGTTCCAAAACCTTATTTACATATCTTTAATTGTAAAATTTCATTTTCTTCTTTTCTTTCTTTATCTTAGAATGTTAGATGTATGAATATGTGATGTATGATGAGATTTATTTTAAATGTATTATGCAAATATATTGCTAGATTATTAGAGGCCTCATTTCTCATTCCATTTTTTTAGGGCTAGTGTGAATCACTATTTGCAATAAATATGATTATTTTATGTGATTTTTAGGAATGACCTTATGAGGTTGTATAATTAATTATACCAAACATAATTTTGTATAAAGAGGTTGGATTTTAAGTGAGATTGCATGTGATTCTTCCAATCTTTCCTGGAAATTATGCTCGGTCTAACTTTTTGTACAATTAAGCATGTACCATGTTAGTGTTTATTTTTATATCTTATGAATTACTTACTTTTGAGTAATGCATATTTGAATTATTTAATTAGAGTATGCTTAAGTTATTTTCCACCTAAACTTCTAGCTAAATAGGGAGGTTGACCAATGGCCAGGCATGCAAGGGCACCTAATACCTTCCCTAATCTGTATATGGTCTCCTTACTTGGATATCTGGATAAGGCGGCTTGGTACTTAGCCAGGGATAAAATCACTACTCATTTTCTAGAGGAAGAAAATGCATTGAATTTATGGTCTTGGTTACACCTTAAATAGAGTGGCGACTCCTTTCTTCGGTTTGGTTATTCCTTATCAATTTACCTTTTAATAGGATGGTGCTCTGACCAATTGAACTACAATCCTGGGGAAATTTAATAAAGTGTACAACATACATATTCTTATATATTTTTTTAAACCCTTTCAATTTAGATTTTATATTTAGAATATGGACCGTCACCACAAAAGACACCATAAATGGTTTAAGGTAAATAACTTTAAATCGAATTTTCTACCTAGGGTGTTAATGGCTAGTAATTAATTCAAGTTTCCTCTTATCATTTCAGAATTGTCTAAGAGCTTTAGATGGAACCTATGTTAAGGTGAAAGTTCCTAGTACTAATAAAGAAAGTTCCTAGTACTAATAAGCCATGATACCATCTAAGAAAAATGATTTAGTAGCAAATGTGTTAGGTGTTTTTCTAAGGATATGCAATTTATATATATATTACCTGGTTGGGAAGGTTCGGCCGCTGATGATAGGGTTCTTTGAGATGCATTATCTAGAAGGAACGGATTAAAAGTCCCTTGCGGTAAGATATAAAATATAAATGATATTTGCTTTATTATTAATATATTAAGAAGTTATGGTTAATAATTTTTATAATAATATGAAATAGGTCAATATTATCTTGTTGATGCCGATTATAGAAATTATGAGGGATTTCTTACTATGTATAGAAGTCAACGTTACCATCTTAATGAATGGAGAATAAGACATCAACCAACTATACTAGAAGAATATTTTAATATGAAACATTCAGTAGCAAGAATATGATTGAAAGGACATTTGGGTTGTTAAAGTTACGATGTGGAATACTTCAAAGCCCATCCAATTACCCAATTAACACTCAAAATGATATCATACTAGCATGTTGTTACATCCATAATCTTATTTGATAGCATATGAGTGAGGACATACTTGAACATCAATTGAATGTTATAATGGAAGACAATAGTGAAAATAAAAATTATATTGATAGTGTTAAATCATATGACCAATGGACTACTTAAAGGGATAACTTAACAAAGAAAATATTTTGTCATAGAGAGCTAGAAGACAGACTTAATAAATTGTCTTTTTTTTATAATTATTTTTACTTAATTCTTTATCTTTATTTGTAATTTTTATGAAGTTATTGTTTTTGCCTTCATATATAACGTTTGAAACATTTTTTTTATGTTTTATTTTTATTAGCTTAAATGAATAAATAGATTGACTTAAGTATTTCTATTTGCTTATTTAATTGTAATTATTAATTTATTATATGATTTAATTTCTCTTTATTTCACTTATGCACATATCTCATATGGAACATAGTGATGAAATGTGCAATATAATCTTATTTGAGGAAGAGGAAAGAACAAAAGGCATTGGAACATTGAGGAGGAAAAAATTATTAATTGATATATTTTATGATTTGGCAGACACTAAATGAAAAGTAGATTGTAACTATAAGAAAGAATATTGAATATCCATTGGTGTCACATCCCCCACTTTAAGAGATATGATGGTTCTAGGGAATGAGAAGGTGTAAGGCTACCTAATCCCATAGAACACCAATTAATAATTTTATAGAAAAATTTTTGGAAAAATTTCCTTTGTATGTACACCTATTACTTAGGACCAAGTCCTTTTTCTTTAACAAATTTCAATACACAACCTGCAGAAAAAAAAAATTACACTTCCAGTATTCCCATCCTTATACCCTTAACTTCATAAACAAAATTTTCATCTATAAGACTTTGATAAATCCCAAGTTATTATTCGCATTATCAACACTAATTTTATTTATTAGGTTGTTACCAACATATATATATATAACTAGTAATCATCATTTGCTTAGCATTTAACGTTATTTACATAACTGACTGTTACTTAATTCTTTACAAACCATGGAGTATCTAAGATTCAAAACTAAAAAAAAATGGAGACTATACTTAGATATGATTGGTTCTCAGCAGAAGAAATGTGGAAGCTGGAACCTCACTAATCTATCGATCCCCTGAAAAAAAAATAAACCACTAAAAGGTGAGATAATTCTCAGTGAGTAATGTAAATATGTCACTTCACTTGTGAGGCTAGGGTTAGAAAGGTAGCTCACAAGGGAAGTGATAGGCTCAGTAAATAAAAGTTACAGAAAAAATGAATAATAAAAATAATCAAACAGATTAGCCATTTGAAATGCATAGCAACAAAGTAATGAAACAACGGTCAATGATACAATTAATAATCCAAATATTTTCAATTGGTCAAAAGGAGTAGTAAAGGATGGCTTGTAATAATGACATATTTCCAATCAGTTTATAAAAGCAAAGGCTACAGCTGGTAACATGCTTATCACTCATACAACTGATCAGACTGTATGGCTGAGAACATTCCTCCTAGCAGGAATTTTTTGTATAATCTCATTGTGTACAATACTTGATATAATTGTTATCCTACTCTATCAGGTGAGTAGGCTTGTCATTAGTATATTAGGATTGGATCTAATTCAAGGTTTATAATTGGCATTGAAAAGAAGTTTCATAGTCAATCATTTTCAAGGTTACAATAAGCATTCATCCAATAATTAGGGTTTCAATCATTCAAGGATTCAAAATAATGAAACATTAACAAATTTCATTTAGATTCAAATTCAAGTAAAATGACATATATCCATACTCACCTTTACAACTCTAACTCCAAAACTTAACCTTCTACTCTAACATAAGCAAAATAAATGATCCAATGGCTCTTCTTCTTTTTCTTTGTCTTTTGAAGCTACAAGAGCAATTAAACAGTTTTAATACTCAATTCACTTTAAGTTCATATAATGTGAATCAAATTGTAACTATCTCTTTCAATTTTCTATAATTTGGTTTCTGATAGTCTAGTTACTTTTATTAATATCTCTAGTTATACTCATCTAATTTCTTTAATTATTTTTGATAATTAAACTAGACATATGAGGGTTTAACATACTAAAAATTTAGATTTTTCTGGATACTACACAAATTATGGTGAATTTTCTAATTTTACCCTGCATCCTAAAATCTGTCCTGCAAATCCTACCCGAGCAACCTCTACTTTTTTATTCATATCTCAACATATAGATGTTCAAATGATATTCCGTTTTCACTGAAATTTAACTAAGTTTATGGGAATACCTTTTATGTTTAGAGTTTTCTTTCATTTTGAACTTAAAGTACTCAAAAATATAAAAAATAATAGGGTTTCTTTGACCAAATCCTAATTCGATCCAGTGATAATCAGTGTCCTATATCTCTTTACACAATATAAATTCAACAAAACTTTTTTAAAGAAATATATTCTACACGTTCATATCTACAATTTTCATGCTTTGAGAATTTTCAAAATCTATTTCTATGGTCCCGAAAACTAGCCTCCAAAATTATGTCAAGATACTAAAATTTCAGAATTTTAAAGGTTTAGTTTAAAAATCTATATTCTTTCACTAATTTAGTCTCTAATCTACTAATTAAGCTTACAAAATTAAATTATGGAGTTAGTTTAAAGATTTTACCTCTTTGAAACTCTTGAAATATTTCTTTAGATTCCAAAAATAAAATCCAATAATTTGATAAAAAAAGGAAACTTGATGGATAGAAGGCTTGAAATTTGAAGTGATGGAAGAAGAGATGAACAAAATTTTTGAAGAAAAGCTCTCAAATTTTCAGCTAAACTATGGAGAAGATGAAGATAATAAATTGATTTTCTTTATATTTATTTATATAAGTTTATAACCAATTAAAAGTTTAGAAAAAGAAAATTTTAAGAAAAAGAAAATTTAATGTATGAAGACCTAAATTGGGAAGGTGAATTAAAGTTAAAAAAAAATTACAATTGTTTGATGGAGACTTACACACTTGTAGTCGGCCACTTGCTCCAATCATGATTAATTAATTTATTTTTTAATTAGTGAAATTAATTTTGTTTTGACTTATCTCTCAAAATTTACCAACTTGCCATTTTTTTTCATTTCTTGTTCTTCTATTCACTACTTGAACATTTAAGTTTTATCAATTTCACTCAATTTTATTTTTCACTCACTCATTATTTATCTAATTTTAGGTGTGTGAAAAAAAATTGGATAAAAGATTACTTTAAAATTTATTAAAAATCGAACACCAAAGGGTACTCAAACCTATAGTCATTAGGTCTCGATTGGTTTACTTATGGTCTTGATTATTCTAGACTTGGTCTCAACTTCTTTAACTTTGGTCTCGGTTTACTTATGGTCTCGATTATTCTAGACTTGGTCTCGACTTCTTTAACTTTGGTCTCGGTAATTTTAAATTAGGTCTCGATTGGGTTATTACAATTAGTAACCATGAGAGAGAGAGAGAGAGAGGTTTCAATTGGTTGTTTTAAAATTAACAACAAATAAAAATTAAGAATGAGAAAAAGGAAGAAATATTCAATAAAAAGATTTATAGTGGTTCGACAAAAAATAAGCCTATGTCTACTACTCAAAATCACACTTGAATATTTCACTAATCTTGATCTTTTTTAAAGGTGCAAGATCAAACCTTATGTGTTTTAGGCTAACACTAAACCTTACAATATATTTTTATAATTAAGGCTCACACATAACCTAAAAAAATTACAAAGAGATGAGAAAAAATTAACCCTTTAATTTTAACACAACTCTCATAAATTAATTCCACTTCAACAACCATAAAGATTAGCAATTAATTCTTTTTACAAATTGAAAACTCAAAAATAAGCTCAAGAACACTTAAATGCTCAATAATATGAATTAATGCAAGAATAGAGATTGTTCAATCTACATTAATTTCATAATAACTCATATTAATAGTTTTTAGTCAAATAGAGTCATTTGGGTGCATTAAATATGTATTTAATGCAAAATTTTATACTTCCAATGGCTATTTTTCTGTCATAGTTCGAATTGTAGCTGCGGCTGTAAAGGAAGTAGCAGCGCTACTTATACTGGAATGACGAACTTCACGCCTGCAACTTGACTTGTAGCAGCTGTAAATCTCATGAGTAGTGGCTGTGACTTATCGTCCAAATTCTCTAAAAGGCTACTATCTCTCTGAGCTTTTTCAATAGCGGGCGCTACTCTTTTGCTCTTGTCACACCCCGACTCTAGTGGTGCGACGGTCCTAGGGCAATGGTAGGCTTAAGGCCACCATAAACTCGTAGAACTCCCATATCCTAGATCTTGTACACATTTCATATCTACATCATATATATATATATATATATATATATTGTCATTAAAACATTCATTCCATAGATTTAAGTAATAACCATTCATATATATATGTTTATCATTAAAGAATTTCCTCTTATTCATTACCAATCAAAAGATACTTCCCATATCACTAAGGAACAAGGGTAACCCATTTATAACAATTTAGTCATCAAAATATTATCATCCTCAACATCTAACTACAGAGCTCTAGAGTATACTCCCAATACATACAGTACCATAATACAATTCAATAAATATATATATATCAAAATGATTACAATGGAGAATTCTTGGAGGAATGAATCAAGAAGCTCGATCTTTTATATTAACTCCCTCACGAGCTACACTATCATCTGAAATCCATAGAAGAGGAGTGAGCCTTCAACTCAGTAAGATATGAACATGTAATATAAAAGAAATCCATCAATCCAAAGGAAAGGTCAATCCATATAACATGGGTAAGAAGATATCAAATGGTTAGGCTTACAAGAACAGAAGTGCTCACAATTGAATAGCACTATCAAATTACATGGTAGAACTACAGAGTGCATCAGTAGCTATGCTACCTATCACAATAGAGTGCATCGGTAGTCCTTGCTACCTTAGCGCAAACGCATGCTTGGCTAGACATACGCCTAGAGCTCATGGTCCCCTCTAGGTGGAACACTGATAAAAACCCTATCAGCTAGGTTCCCAAAGTGCACAATGGACCAATGAATTTACTCTCATTGGGAAGAGCGTTCTATCCATAGGGTCATATGGTTTC
>CANXYC011511179.1:0-12344 GCA_948193065.1 Aleurites moluccanus | reverse complement strand
CGATTAAGTCCTAACAGCCTCTAAACCATTTCTATGCCTAAAACTAATTCAAATAACATGCATAAATATCAATTCCATGCATAAATACATATTAACATTACCATATTAAGAAAACAAAAATCTCTCCCCGAAGATCTCTATTAAAGAAAGATTAAAGCTAGGCTGAGGTGTTACAAGTCACCGAAAACCCGTAGAACCTCTTAACAATCCAGTTATCGATTATCCATTCATTAATATTTAAATCTCATTTATTACTTATAAATTTTATAGAAATTTTGCCAAAGTTTCCTTTGTGCTTTTAACCTTATTCCCGACTCAAAACTAGGTCTTTCAAAAATTACATAGTCTGCACTAAAATTATTTTTTTGCACTCCCAATAATTTGCCTTCCTTATACCCTCAACTTCACAGTTTCACAAACATACATAGTACTTCTAAATCTCTTTTAAAATATATAAATATTATTTTAGCATTTTCAGTATCACTATCTCTATCACTTTACTATCATTGTCATTATCAATCATTATACATTACACATTGCATTTTGAATGCCACTGAATCGTCAATTATTTCAATGTTCATACATCATTATTGTACTCAATTATCTAATTATATACAGCACCGTGGAGCTCTATGAGTTGACACTTATAACCTTTAGAGAATAAAATTCTACCTTGATGTACTTGATATTCCAAGTTGGAAAAGAAATTGATTTGGAATCATCTTCCTCTATCTCATCCTTGTAAAATTATCAACCACTATTTGGTGAGTATAAAATACTCAGTGAATATGTATACATCATTAAATATGAGATATAAGCATATGATAATAAAAGATATCAATGGTAGTCAAGTGTCAATAAATATAATGAAGAATATCAGTATATTCAATTTGCTTGTCAAAGATTAATTAATTTGCACACCAAATGTCTTTGGATGTTTGGAACAAGTAATAATTAAATCGATAAAAGAATGGCCATCAATAGTAAGCAATAAAATATAAGTTTGGAATTAATAAATAGGTAATTAATACTCGTATCATGTAAATAAGATAGATAAAGGGCCATAACACATATAATCTCATGTTAATCTCATATCATGTACATAAAGTTGATCATGCCCTATGGCTAAGACAGTTAATCCTTCCCAGCTAGGGTATCACATATATTCAATGTGCACATTGCTGACGATATGTACCCACTACCCCATCGGTGAGGCATCTCTGTCAAATCCACATGTAAATAGGCCAATGGAATCAATAACAATATCAAATATTCATTAGGAACATTATGGTACAATGGCTTTCAATCGATACATATAGGTTTACTTGTCAATAAATGTCAATACATTTCATGAATCATGTATCATTTTCTTTACTTGATACAAAGGTAACAATTAACAATAAATATCATGGAATGTGGCTAAACATTTGGTGTGCATACTTTTTGGAGCAATTCAAGTACATAGTCAATCGAGTACAATAGCATTTCAATATCAATAACAATAAATGGATTTGGTGATTTCAATTATAAGAATGATCAAAGGATGATCAACAATAGCAATGTGGCACTTAACCAAGAAAGAATCATGTTCATTGGGTCAACAAATCAAAACATGGGTATGTATAATGATATATACATTACTCACCTCAGCTTATGACTTCTACATTTTCTTTTTCCTTTATTCTTGATTCTTTGCTTTATCTCTTATGGTACCCATCACGTCTCTTATTCATTCTTGACTCTACAAATCCAATTAATTTCCTTTTAGATACTATTTAACATAAACTTACATTACTTATACTTATATTAAAGAAAATTCCTCAAATTTCTAAGTTACTAGGGGTTTTTCTGTGCAAAATTCTTTATTGGCGACCTGTGTTCCATTACTCATATCTCTCTCTACAATCATCCAATTTCTTCAATTCTTATTCCTAATTAAACTTAACATATAAGGTTCTAACATATCCAAACTTTACTTTAAAATCTTTATTACACAATTTATAGTATTAATTTAAACTTACTGTTACAACCAGTCCTTCTGCCTGCATTCTGCCTACAAATCTTATTTTGGCAGATACTGTTCTTTTACTAATAACTCAATCAATACTTAACCAATTGATGTAATTATTTTTTTTATTGAAATTAGACACATAAAATTAGAACATATCCAAATTTTAGAATTTTTGGATCATTGAACAATTATGTGAATTTCCAAAATTAAATTACTACCCTAAAACCTTTATCCAGACATACCCTGTTTCCATGCCTATCATTGATTCCCTACTCATCCAATTACAAAACCATTTTACAGTATTTTATATAACATATAAATTAATATTTTTCATGTTTAATACTTTTTCTAGTTCAAACTTCAAGGCCCTTATATTAATAGAATTTTGTAACCTATGTTCTGTTAAATAGTCATTTCGAGTAGTCTACACTTATGACCTAATATCTCATAAACCACAAATTCAATTAAAAAACCCTTTTATAAGATTATAGATAAGACATAAATAAACATTTTTCATGTTGAATACTTTTTCTAATTCTGTCTCTATCATTATGTACAATAAAAATACAGTAGCATTTTCTAGAAAACCTAATTCTAGGTCAGTCACAGTTTTTACCAAATAACTCTTTTCTCACTTTGAATTTTTCAAATTTCTTTTACAGACATCTAATAATATATTTATCTACAACTTTTATATTTTAACTATCTTCAAATTTAGTCATTAAAATTTCGGAATATTAGCCATGATTTACTGCCTTAAAACATAATTCAGAAACTATATAAACCCTAACTCCTTCTTTACATTTTTAACTTAATTACCTCAATTATTTTCCAAATCAAACCTTAGAACTCTTAAATAAAATTAAAAATGATAAGTTTAGAATCATTATCTCAAATCAAAATACTTGAATCCCACTTCATTTTGCTCCACCAAAAGCTTTAACATAATTTTTCTATCCTATTTTCTTCATAAAGCTTCTTCCTTCTTCAATTTTCTATCAATTTTTGGTTGATTCTTTGGAAAGGTTGGAAGACATATTTCTTTGATTTTTCCTTCTCCATGGTTCGGCCTAAAAGCTCTTCAAATGGCCATCTATTTCTCTCTTCATATATACACTAAATTCCTTATGAAATATTTGATAAAATAAGAGTAGAAAATTCTAGATTGACTTATTTGGCACCTTTTCAATTAATTAATAAATTAATTAATCATTTTTTTATCAAAAATATCATCTCTTCTCTATTATGGCAGGCCACCTTGGCTAATTTCTAGAATGGATGGGTCTCACAACTTTATTTAATTGCACTTTTGGCCCAAAATTTTCCTTATTTATATTTTTGTCCCCAAAACTTTCTGTAATTTATTCTGTCTATTCTATTTAGATTCAACCTCAAGTGTGAGAAGTGAAATACCTTATTTTAAGCTGTTCTATCATTTAAAAATAGTTTTGGGTCATTTCTGGATCCCAGATAGTAGATTTCCAAAATTGCCCCTAAAGTTGTCTTTATTTACAATTTTGGCATTACTCTTATTTTCAATATTTCAAAATATTTTTCAACTCTTTCTTTTCACCATAATTTCATATAAAATTAACTTATTTAATCCCCTAAGTCTGGGTCAGAAATTTTTAAATTTATCGGACTGCTATTTTCCCGGCAGTGTTCTCGACACCAGTGATTTTCAGAAAAGTATCTCATTTGCATTCCAACTGTGTCTCTAAAATTATTTCTAATCATTTCAATGATTTCAACCCAAAAATTGAGAACTATATCATGCATTCAAGATAGGGCTTCCTAGGGTATTACATTTTTCTCCTTTGATGATTTTGATTTTCCTAAGTTTTGGTTAAAATTTTGATAAAAATGACATATTTAAGTGTGGAATTGTATGTAGGCTTGATAGGATTAAATTTTCAGTTAGGTTTTAGGTGAAATTTGGATTGAAATAAGAAGGAAAAAAAAAGAGTGGTGAGAGGTAGGTTTCAGCCAAATGGAGAAAAAAGGCGTAGAATTGATAAATTTTTCTATTTAGGTGTTTTATAGATATTTTAATATTTTAAGTATTTGTATTTTGGCCCCTCAAGTTTTTTTTATTTATAAATTGACCCCCTCCTTTTTTATATTTATATCTTGGCCCCACTTTGATTTTCAACACTAATACTTTCTATAATTTCCATTTCATTTTCAATTGGGTTTCCATTGGTGTTTTCATGTAATTTTTTTTTTTATAAGACACTTAGGATCCTAATTTCAGGTTATAGGAATTAAATTGCATATTTATAGCTTATGCATTTAATTTGAAATAATATATCTATTAACAGTCTTTTATAAGGTCTAATATGCTAATATAGAAATTTTAGGGAGTTACACTCTATCCCCTTAAATAAAATTTGTTCTCGAATTTTAACTACACATACCTCACTGTTGAA
Source organism: Aleurites moluccanus (assembly GCA_948193065.1). Classification (NCBI taxonomy): domain Eukaryota; kingdom Viridiplantae; phylum Streptophyta; class Magnoliopsida; order Malpighiales; family Euphorbiaceae; genus Aleurites; species Aleurites moluccanus. The sequence goes on along the minus strand of CANXYC011511179.1, from coordinate 7,904 downwards.
ACAAGTGTGGATATCTAGTTTATATGTCTTGCTCACTTTCTCATGAACACTCTTCCATCGAATGATTTCTCCATAATACTTTATCCATTAGAATTTCCTTATTCCATAGTTACCATACTTGACGATCCACAATCTTAATAGGCTTTTTTTTATAAGTCAAGTATTCATTTATCTCAATGGCTTGTCGCTGAAGGATATATGATGGATCTGGTACATATTTTTGTAGTATCGGTACATGAAAAACCAGATATACATGACTCAAATTGGAAGAAAATGCCAATCGATAGGATACATTACCGACTTTATCCAGTATCTCAAATGATCTGATGTATCTCAGTGAAAGCTTCCCTTTTTTGCCAAATCGCATTACACCCTTCATCGGCGATATTTTTAGGAACACATGGTCACCTACTGTAAAATGTACATTTTTTGTTTCGGATCTGCATAGCATTTCTGTCAGTTAAAGACAATCTTCATTAATTCTTTGATGATAGAAACTTCCTCCATTGTCTCTTTGATCAAATCAGGACCTTCTAAATAGTTTTCTCCAAGTTCTACCAAGCAACTAGGTGATCTACATCTTCTACCATATAAGGCTTCATACGGTGCTATCCCAATGGAAGAATGATAATTGTTATTATAAGCAAACTCGATCAATGGCAAGTATCTGTCCTAATTCCCTCCAAAATCAAGTACGCATTTTCTAATGTATGAATCGTACGCTCTGTTTTCCCATCAGTCTGTGGATGGAAAACTTACTAAAGTGCAATTGAGTTCCTAATGTCTCTTGAATTTTTTGTCAGAATCGTGATGTGAATTAAGTTTCTCGATTAGATATAATGGTCAAAAGTATACCATGCAACCGTACAATCTTGTCAACATATAGCTGGGCATATTGGGCCACTGAATAGCTAGTTTTCACCTCCAGGAAGTGAGCTAATTTTGTTAGACGATTAGTTATCATCCAAATAGAATCATATCCTCGAGGTATTCTTGGTAAGCCCACTACAAAATCCATAGTTATCTGCTCCCCATTTCCATTCTGATAATTTTATCTCCAGTAGCGAACCTAATGGCTTTTGATTTTCAAATTTCACCTACTGGCATACTAAATATGTAGACACAATCTTAACCACATCTCATTCCATATTTGTTCATCAATAACATTCCTTATATGGTATATCTCATTCACCTTAGGATATACATTATAAGGTGCATGTTACATTTCTTTCATAATCTACTCTTTTTATCCATTCACATTAGGCACACATATAACCGTTGCTTATATTTTAACACTCCATTTGTCACAACCCTTTTCCAGATCGCGATAGTCCTAGGACACGGGAGATGCCAATGGCGACCGACACCCGTAGAACCCAGTATTACATGCACAATATATAAACTACAATATATTATTCATTTTAATTAATTACCATTCATTCTGTTATTTTGTAATTCATTTTGTAATTTCCTGCAATTTGCTATAACAGTCATTAAACCATATCATATAATCATTATATATCTCATAATATCATCATAATCATATATACATGTTCATCTCCTAGCTAACCCATACATACTCTATGGAGCAACTAGATAATGAAGACCACAATACAGAAATACAGAAAATATACATCAATGACTGTAGCAGAAATCCTCGGATGATAGACGTCGGGATTCAACAGACTACTCCTCTCTTGAAATGGTTAAACAATGAAAAAGGTGAGTATAGATAATACTCAGTGAATCTATATGCATTAACAATAAAGTCATGGTATTAATAAGTCGAATAACAGTAAACAGAATCTGTAAAGGGTCATAGTATGGCCAAAGAATAAAGTACAAGCTCGGTATCATATGGAAAGACAGATAAAGGGATGGACTGTATAAAATCATACAATTTCTAGTAATCAGTATGGACCATATGCGAACATATAGGTCTCCAGTAGCATATTAGTATCAGTGAGCATAAGACTGATCAGGTCTTATGGCCAGGACCATAACCCCTCCTAGCTAGGGCATCAGTAATACAATGTGCACATCGCCGACAGTATTTTCCCACTACCCTGTCGGATCGGTAGCTCTGTCAAGCCACATAAGGATCAATAGAAATAATTAGTATATCAATGGATACCATTATGCAATAATGGTATCCTCCATATCAATAATCTCAATATCAGTCAATTCAATTATCAATAAGAACAATGGCAATGCTATAGGTAACATACAATCAATGACAAATGGTTTGGCAATTAAGAAAGACATAGAACAAAAGTTGGCTTGGTGATGGAAAACGGTAGGCCAATTAGCATGCCAACGTCGCTGGCGACAATGGCATTTAAATGGAAGGCCTATGGAATACAAAACAATAGGCCAAAGGCAAATGAACTAAGCATTTCATCAAACACATGGTGGGCATACAATGGCAAGCCAATAGGTTAGGTTTAGGTGCAACATTGACTTGCCCAATTCAATCAATATCAAGCTACATTGTCAATAATGGTATAGGCATCAAAGAACACAAATCAACAACATCAAAATGGCTCAAAATGGCATAGGAATTCAAGGCAAAAATCAAAGAAAACTAAGGTAATGAATAGTGATAGTGGGTTCGGCCAAAGGTGGGATTTTGCATATGGTTTCCAATCATCAATTCAATGTAATAGGCATGTTATTTGATGCAAATTAGGCTCACCTAATGCTTCAAATAGCCTTGGACAATCCAATTCCACCAAATTCTTCCAATTGAACCAAATAGAGCACTTATGTCAAAACATCAATTCTACATCAAACAACCATTAATTAATCACCTATTCACATCCAATTAACATATTCTAACATCAATTAACACTAACTAACACTAAATCATTAAAATCTTTCTTACAACTTCAAATTAACTAAGCAAAATTAGGCATTCCTATCAATTAGCATCAATTGATGCAATCTAACTACAAATCCATCAAATTCAACCTAAACAACATCTAAATAAACCATAAAATCAAACAAACTAATTCTTTACCTCAATATGATGATCTATCTGAATTGCCTTGGAAGAAATTCCTTGGTTTCCTTTAAGCTTTCAAGAAAAATTGATGGAAGATATAAGTAGAAACAAGCTAAAACTCAACTTTTCTACAAGTTTTTCTAAGAATTTTGGTGAAGAAATGAAGAAGAAATGGATGGAAAATGGCAAAGCTTGGTTCGGCCAAAGGAAGAAGATGGAAAAGATGATGGCCAATTTTTCCTAAGTATAAAATACATACAAAAATCAATTAGTAAATTACAACTAACTCCTCCAGCTTTCATACATCATACTTTGTCCAACATCTTCTGTAATTTATTTTGTCAATTCCATCAGGAATTGGATTTCAAAGTGGGGAGTTAATAAGCTAATTTTAATTTATACTTATTTATAAAAATAGTTCTGGAGTCATTCTGTAACTCCGACGAACCCATTTCCACTATTCACCTTAAACTTCCTTTTATTTACCATTTTGCCATTAGTTACTTTTTCAGTGTTCCTAAATGATTTTCACTTCTTTCTTTTTATCAAAATTACACATATTTTATGGTGATCTTTTACCCCCAGATCAACTTTAGAAATTCTTTTGTTGACCGGACTGTTAATTTCTCGGCAGTGTTCCCGACACCGCTGCTTTCCCAAAAAGTAATAAGTTCACTTCTAACTGTGTATCTAAAATTATTTCCCATTATTTCAAGACTTATGAACTACAAACTGAGAATTAATTCATATATGTGAGTTAAGAATTTAGAGGGTATTATACTCTACCCTCCTACAAATAAATTTGTCATCGAATTTAAATAAAACATACCTCACTGCTGGAACAACAATGGATATCTACTCCTTATCTCCTACTCACTCTCCTAAGTGCACTCCTCCATGGACTGATTCCTCCAAAGCACTTTGACCATCGGGATCTCCTTATTACGCAGTTGTCTGACCTGTCGATCAACAATCTCCACAAGTAGCTCCTCATAAGACAAGTCATCACTGAGATCCACATCCTAAACCTCCAATATGTGCGGTGGATCAGACATATACTTTCGCAGCATCGAGATATGGAAAACCGGATATACGTGGATTATACTGGGTGAAAGAGTCAATGTATAGGCCATATTACCAATCTTCTCAAGAATCTCAAATGGGCCTATAAACCTTGGTGATAACTTACCCCTCTTTCCAAATCTCATAACACCCCTCATAGGTGAGACCTTGAGGAATACATGATCACCAACTACAAAATATACATCCTTCCTCTTCGAATCAGCAGAACTCTTCTGCCTACTGAAGGCAGTCCTCATCCGATCTCTAATTATAGGCACCTTTTCTATAGTCTCCCTGATCAACTCTGGCCCCTCTAACTGCTTCTCTCCTGGCTCCACCTAACACACTGGAGATCTACACTTCCTACCATATAGTGCTTCAAATAGATCCATACCAATAGAAGAGTGGTAACTGTTGTTATAGGAGAACTCAATCAACGACAGATAATAATCCCAGTTACCTTTGAAATCAAGAACACATAATCTCAACATATCCTCCAAAGTTTGGATTGTCCTCTCCGACTACCCATCAGTCTGCGAATGGAAAGTAGAACTGAACCATAACTAGGTACCCATAGCCTCCTAAAACTTCTGCCAAAACTGAGAAGTAAACTGTGTACCCCTGTCTGATATGATCATCAAAGGAACTCCATGAAGTCGCACAATCTTGTCCACATACAACTGTGCGTACTGAGCTGCCGTGTAGCTGGTCTTAACCTCCAGAAAATGAGCAGACTTCGTCAGACGGTCTACAATCACCCATATAGAATTATAACCCCTCGAAGTCCTTGGTAGACCAACTATAAAATCCATAGTCACCTGCTCCCAGTTCCACTCTGGCAACTCAATTTCCTGAAGCAACCCTGATGGCTTATGATGCTCAAACTTAACCTGTTGATAGGCTAAGCATTTAGACATAAACTGAGCTACATCTCTCTTTATCCCTAGCCACCAATATTGTTAGTCCCCTTGGCAACCAAGAGGGGGGGTGAATTGGTTGTTTGACAAAATAAAAAATTAATCACAAATTAAAATAGTGGAAGCAAATAAACCAATTTAACAATGAATGTATATACATGAATAAATAAGTAAAATATAAATAGTGTAGAGAAGAGAGAATTAAACACAAGATTTATATTAGTTCGGCAACTTTGCCTACATCCACTCCTCAAGATCACACTTGAGAATTCCCTTAACCGATCCTTTTACGGGTGCAAGATCAAACTCAAGTGTTTTACGGGTTCACACTCAAACCTTTGCAAGCGTTTTCAAGGCTCACACTAAAACCTTTATAAGTGTTTTCTATGGCTCACACTCAAACCCAATAGAATTACAAAAGAAGAAGAGAAATAATTTCCCTACAGTTTACCCAACTCTCAAATAATCAATGAGTCTTAATAAACTCAAGGATTTTATAATTTAAAGCTCACAAATTGATGCTTTATAAATATAAGCTCTCTAAGCCATATACAAGAACGATTTTAATGTAAAATCTTAATTCAATAATTTCAATTGTTGTTCTCTTGTTTTCTAACCTTCTTAAGCTTCAAAACAACTTTTATTTATAGTCCAACATTAAATATGACTGTTAGGATCCAAAATATAGCTGTTAGAACCATTTCCAACGGCTAGTTTTTGTGTCAAAATTGCGGCAGTCGCGGCCGCTACTCCTGACAGGAAAAGGATAAAATTTCGACCTGATAGATAGGAAAAATTCATCTATTAGGGGGGAGGCTAACAATCACATATTTGGGTTAGTGTCTACAGTATAGGCAGGGAGACTGATGAGAAAGGGATGTATTGCTTATTTGGCAACAGTGGTTGACACTACAGGGGTATCCAAAGAGTTAGAGCAGATTCCAGTAGTAAAGGAGTTTACAGATGTATTCCCAGATGATCTTCCAAGACTGTCACCAGAGAAGGAGATTGAATTTGAGATTAAGGTATACCCTGGTACTGATCCTATCTCCATTCCACCACATCGGATGGCACCACCAGAGTTGACAGAGTTGAAAAATCAATTACAGGAATTATGTGACAAGAGTTTCATCTGACCCAGCAGTTTACCTTGGGGATCACCAGTGCTGTTCGTAAAGAACAAGGATGGATCACTGAGGATGTGTATAGATTATAGGCAATTGAATAAAGTGACAGTGAAAAATAAGTATTATTTGCCTAGGATTGATGACCTATTTGACCAGTTACATGAAGCTTGTTTCTTCTCAAAGATAGATTTGAGATCAGGGTACCATCAGTTACGGATCAAAGTTGAACACATTGTAAAGACTGCTTTCAAAACACGGTATAGGCACTATGAGTTTTAAGTGCTACCATTCGGGTTGACAAATGCTCCAGCAGCCTTTATGGATATGATGAACAGGGTATTCAGACAATTCCTGGATAAATTCATCATTGTCTTCATTGATGACATTTTGGTGTATACCAAGAGCAGAAAGGAACATGAAGAATATCTCAGAATCACATTGCAGTTATTGCGAGATAATCAGTTGTATGCAAAATTCTCTAAATGTGAGTTCTGGTTGACAGAGGTTGTATTTCTGGGACATATTTTTAGCAGAGATAGGATAAAGGTGGATCCACAGAAAGTAGAAGCAGTTGCTAATTAGCCACGTCCCACTACAGTCACAGAGATCCGAAGTTTTCTTAGTATGGTAGGGTATTACTGCGAATTTGTTAAAGACTTTTCCAGAATTGCTGCACCAATGACCAAGTTGACCCGGAAACAGGTGAAGTTTCAGTGGAACAATGAATGTGGAAAGAGTTTCCAGACTCTTAAAGCCTGTTTGATCACTGCACCAGTGTTGACTCTTTCTTCCGAGGCAGGCAGTTTTGCTATATACTGTGATGCTTCGAGGATTGGTTTGGGTTGTGTATTGATGCAGGATAGAAAAGTGATTACTTATGCTTCCCGTCAATTGAAGAAACATGAAGTGAACTACTCCACCCATGATTTGAAAATGGCAGCAGTGATCTTTGCTTTAAAGATATTGAGACATTATTTATATGGGTGAGATGTGAGATTTACACTGATCTTAAGAGCTTACAGTACATCTTACAACAGAAAGAACTGGATTTGAGGCAAAGAAGATGGGTTGAGTTGTTAAAGGATTATGACTACCAGATTCTGTATCATCCTGGAAAGGCAAATATAGTGGCAGATGCGCTGAGATGAGACACAAGTACCCCCATCTATTTGATGAGTCAGGTTTTATTCTACCTATAGCTTTAAAGTAAATTCGGGGACGAATTTATTTATAAGGGGAGTAGAATGTAACACCTTAGCTTAAACCTAATCTGAACCATAAAAGGGGAACTTAGGGGGGAATTTTTTCTTTAACTTGAACTTGTGAATGTTATGTTTTTATGCATGAAATTGATAGATATGTATGTTATATGATGTGTTTGAGTGAATAGAAGGGGTTTAAAAGCTGTTAGGACGAAATCGGGTAAAAATGAATTTTTGGTGAACTGGGGGCAAAATGGTCATTTCACACCCCCTCGAGTTTTTATGGAATAAATGACATATTTGAAGCTAAAAAAGAATATTAGGACATGAAAATGATGATATTATGTTCAAATGAATAATTGTTGGAGAATTAAACCCGGTAGAAAATAATCTCGGGCAAAGCTGCTCGATTTGGGATTTCAATTGAACTAGGGGTAGTTTAGTCTTTTCCTATACATTATGGACTTATATAGTGTATGCAAACCTATGGAATCCTTGTAAGCTCATCTAAATCTAACCATTGGATGAAAAGATGAAGAAATGGATGGTTGGATAGCTAGGTTTCACCATTTATACCATAAACTCAAAACAT
>CANXYC011511168.1:0-10021 GCA_948193065.1 Aleurites moluccanus | reverse complement strand
TCTTGCTTAAGCTATTTCAAGCTTATTTGTGTATGCATGCCATATAGTTTATTTTAATGGGTTCTTCGTGGTATTGGTAGCAATAGCATCACCCATACCCTAGGACCGTCATGGCTCCTAAGTTGGGCTGTGACAATATGTTTGATATGAAATGATGAACCAAGTATATATGAGTTCTTAACTTGGTAAAATATTGATGAATATGTGTAATGTATGCTATATGAGGTGATAGAATATGTATTTTGCATAAAGGAATAAAAAATGTATAGAATGTGCAAAGTGAGATCTATAGGGTATAATGTGTATGCCTTATGTGATTTGATGTGTATTATATGTTTTGTATTGTTCATAAGTCTTATCAGAGCGTTATATGTGTAAATAGGTGAACCGTCAAGTACTCCTACTCAGAGTGTTGAACGGCAGGCCGACTATAGCTCGGGAGCAATATTTGGGGGTAAAGTGGTTTACTTGTGATAGAGGTGAGTCCTTATGTATATTCATGCATGATTTGCATCATATATCATATAAAAAATCAATTGGACTGATAAAATAGCATTTGATATTTTATAGCACATACAGTGCATATTGGCCCTTAAATAAACCCTCCAAAATGACCTAAAATGACCTAAACTTTGTCTGCCTATAAAATGAAATCCAGAAAGACAATTGGGTCAGCACTGGCCCCAATCATCTAGTCTTAACCTAAGCTTTAAAACGGTACCTCATGGTCCACCTAAATCCTTTGATAACATAGTTAACCAGAAACTACCCAAAAATCCCAAAACGGACCCGTAACGGCAAGTGCCGGTTGCGGCAGCGCAACTGGACCCTGCCAGGCAATTTTTTGACATCTTCAAAATTTATTCTAATATTCTTTATATATGTATATATGATAGTTCTATAGCTATATGAGATATAAATGTGTTGTATTTATTGTTTTATGGAGACACACCCATATGGTATATAACAGGGCTATCGCGATGGTATAGTGGGTAAATTCCATCGATTGTGTGCACACTGGTGTTTTATGGACCCTTGCGAGAGAGGGATGTTATATTCTCTAGTCGTAGGGAAAATATCCCTTACGTGGTCAGTGTATTTGTGGGACCCCTACTAGGGAGGGATGTTATATTCCCTAGTGCACTTTATGATAGTGTTTGTGTACTGAATTACAGAAATATCCCAATCCTGTTATATCATATGTGTGTTAAATGGTACACTGGATACTTATATTGTTGTATACATGGACACTTACACAAATTCTTGTTTCAATATTTCCTTGCTATCTTATATTGATCCTACAGGCCATATATGGGCAACCATGGTTTCATGATCATTTACTGCATTTTTATACATTTGAATTCACTGAGTATTTTTATACTTACCCCCTTAGTGGTTTATAATTTTTAGTTCTGCAGTGAGGCACACATTCCATTGGCATATCCTACTCCTGCCTTAGAATTGTACTAGCTGAACATGTAATAATCAAGCTCTAAATGTATATGTAAATATTTATACAGTATAGAGGTTCTATGGCATTGTAAATTGAGGAGTGGCGTGTATATATATATGTGTATTTGTATCTTTATAGTCTTGCATAGTAATTATACTATAGATATATATATGATATGATATGTATGGAAATGACTTGATATATAGATATGTATATATTGAGTTGATATTGGAGATCCAGAGGGATCATTGGCTTGAGTGTTGATGTTGATGGATATTGGAAATGTTATTTGTATGTTTTACAGCTGGGCTTAGCCATATTATAGAGGAGATGTTGTCGAATTTTCTACAGTATTATTAAGCTATTTAAGCTGTTTATATGAATTGCATGCCATATAGTATAGTTAATTGGGTTCTTCGTGGTACTGGTAGCTTAGGCAACACTCGTACCCTAGGACCGTCGCGGCTCCCAGGTTGGGTCATGACATATATGCACTATTTTGGCTAACCATGAGGGGTAAGTAATAGGCTTAATAAAACCATTCTTCAACAACTTGACAACTTCTTAAGAGACCATTTTGCCTTTAACCTTCACAAGTTTTGCTTTATAGGCTTCATATTCTCTAGGGTTGGAATCTTATGTGCTGTTATACTTGGATCAATACTCGTCATATGCTCGGGTCCTTAGGCAAAGCCATATAAGAATTCCTGAACTATTTTGAATAAAGAAGCCTTACAAAATGATGTTGCAATGTATGCAATTTTCAGTTCATTATTTGTGCCAAAGTTAATTGATTATTTTTTTTTTCACTTGAATTGGATAAAACAATTAAAATGAAAAGGAGGATATAAGAAGAATTCAAACTTTTATTATGAAAAATAGTAGCATCATCTATGGTTACATCAAAATTGTAGGAAATACTAAAAAGGATGATTAGAGGCTCGAAAAAGGAAATGAGAAGAAACGTGACTCAAAAGAGTCTAATTACGACTCAAATTTAGACTCTGACTTGACTTATGACTCAACTTAGACTCATACTTGGACTTAGACTCTAATTTGAATTCAATCTCAGACAGGTCAGATTAACTGGGCTTGAATTCCTCCATAAACTATACTAATTTGGACTTTGGTTGGTTGATTAGGTGGGGTCTATTTCCACTTACTTTCCTCCTAATCTGAATCTTCAGACCTGAAGGGATTCATAATGGGTCGAAGGTAAATGGGGGGTATTAGATATTAGTCCATGGGGAAGGATATCTCCAATGTCAATGAGATCTTAGATTCTATGTCTTAATTTCTTGCACATATCCATTTTATGCCCAACACTTTGATGATAATCACAATACTCATTCATATTCTAGCTTTTAGGCAAAGGGTTAGGAGGTGCCTTTAATTCTAAAGGTGTGACCAGTTTAGATTCCAAAGCCTTCTTGTAAACGAAGCTCAAGGGCATACCTAAATCTATGAATTTTCTTTTCAGAGACTAACTTTTCTATTTGGTGGAAGTAATGGAAGTGAAAGTGTTATTCTACTTGAATCTTTTCTCTATTATGTGGCCTTGGTCTAACACAATAGTATTGTGTTTCAAAGACTTTTCTATGAGTGACTGGGTGAAGGTTTCCTTACCTTGAAAAGAATTTAAGGAAAAGGAAGGGTTGGTGTTGGTCAGGTTAACTTGAGGTGTATTTGAAGAGCTTGGATCAGCTAGTTTGGGCCTGGTCTGTTTCATGGATTTTATGTCATCAATCTGGGAATTCAATGCTTTGGTCACATAGGCCAATGCATTGTGGAAGCTAGTTTGTTGAGTGGTTAGGGATTTGGAAAAGTTAGTTTGTTGACCAATCAATCTTTCATTGAAGTTGGCTTATTGAGCGATTAAGGCTTCGTTGAAGCAAATTTGTTGAGCACTAAGGGTGGAATTCAGCATGGCTTTAAAATTCTCCTTTTGCCTTTTGATGAGGGTGGTAAGAAGTGTGTCCATGGTATCCATATTGGTTGGGTTGGCCAGTGGTAACTTTTAAAGACAAGGAAAGGGATCAGTGCATAGAAAAGAAAACCTAACTCCATTCTAGGTTTTTAGGGGAAGGAAAACCTAACTCTATTCTTTGTTTATAGGGAAAAGGATACCTAACTCTATTATAGGCTTTAGGAAAAGTTATACATTGCAAATTCCTAGGAAATTGATTCCTAAAATAAGGTGGGTCAAAGTTATTTGGATTTTAGGATTTTGGGCTTGGAGAGATCTTGGTGCAAACTGAGTTTGGGCTTTGGAGAGATAATGTTGCCAATTGGATTTGGACTTGGGAGAGATAATGGTGATAAATGGTTTTTGGGCTTGGAGAGATCTTCATGCCAACTAGGTTTGAGCTTTAGGTAGTGGTGATGGTATTTGAGCGAATGTTTTTGGCTTAAAGTAATGGTGATGGTGTTTGAGGTTAATGGGACTTGGTTCCATTTGGGTGAGAGCTGTTTGAGACTAATGGGCCTTGAGTTTATATGGGTGAGTGTTTTTTGAGGCTAATGGGCCTTGGGTCCATTTGGTTTGACTCTCAACTGGTTCAAGGTACAACCTAGACTCATTAAAAATGGAATGCATGCTTTATGAATCTTGAATGCATGGTTAAAAACTAGTTCATGATCATGGCTTGAATCATTTTGGGTGCACAAAACCTAGAGTTTGAGTTCTAGATTCATTACATGAAGGCTAGGTGGCTTAGATTAAAGGTACCTGTCACACTAGAGCAGTGATATACCTAGCCACATGTGAAATAATGAGTTTCGTGTGGTCCAACAATACTACTGTTCGTTACACTTCAGAAGGATTGAAGATTCATTGCGGGGTAGATGCTTTCGCTATCTTCTAACATAGTCAATGAGAGTTGTTAGATCAATGCTACTTGCTATCCAAAGGTTGAATTTCATAACTGGTTATGTAGTGATGCATGAAAATCAAAGTTAAACTGAAAGCCAAGTAAAAAGTCATTTTTGAAAAAAGATTTTCAACTAATTGGTAGTCCTCTTTAACTTTTGAAAAAATTTATCCCCATTGGAGTCGCTAGCTGTGAGGCCTCACCCGAGCACCTCGTCCTGTCCACTAAAATGGAATCGAAAATGCTCATTTGGGTTGATTTCTCACAGATTGAGACAACCATAGCACCTTTTATTTGAAAATAATTTTGAGTTTTGAAGTCACCACCTCAAGTTATTTTTGTTGAAAAAATTTAAGGTAAAAACCCATTTTGACTCTAATTTTATCCCAAAGGAAAAAAGTGCACTAGTCTTTGAAACCAAAGAGGATTTGGAGACTAGGTTTTCCGTTAAACTTGGCTTCTAATTTTAACCTTGATTTAAAACATTTTGATGAACAATTTAAAGAATGACATATGAAATTACATATAAGATGAATACATAAAGAAGTAAAACAATAAAAGAGAGTGATAAAGTAAATTATTATAATTCAAAAACTCAAAATAAGGGATCTCAACTCTAGCCCTTGTGGGTTCTAGGTTGATCACACATTTCCTAGAGATCTAAGCTAAAATAAAGAAAAATATATCCAATAAACAAAATGAGAATCGAATAAACAAAGTAAAAGGAAAAATATGTTTTTTTTAACATTTTGGATTTGAAGATTTTATACAACTTACCTGTGTATCCCGTTCAATAGGAATCAAAACCCATGTAGTTCTTCCTTTTTGTGAAGGAGGGTTGATTTTATGCCCAATTTATCATGTTTTGGTTATTTATTTTGATTCTTTATCAAACTAAAGAAAAGGTAGAAAATGAGTTATTTATTTTAATTCTTTATCAAAATAAGAAAAGAAGAACAAGTTTATGAGTTGGTACCTTTTGTCTTGATCTTTTTGGAGGTGGCGAATAGAGTGCTCTTTCATATCAGAGTTTCACCTTGAATCGATTGAAGTATAGGGAGATGGTCGACCTGCCTTTTACCTATCAATTCAAAAGAAAAGAAAACAAACAGACATAGTGACTTTATATTAAATAAATTTTTGAGGCTTCACACTCCTCAGATTTGATCCTTCTTTAGCTCAAAGAGAACTAAACAAATAAGAAATAATAGGTATATGAAGGAGAAAAGAGTGAATTAAAATAGTGAAAACTCAAACTAGATGATTTTTTGTGTGTTTGGAAGGTGAGAGGAGGCTTTCTATTTATAATAGAAGCTTAAGGGGTCTTGTTTCATCATTTCTTGATGTGGAATTTGGTGAAAAGTGCAAAATACGGAGCTGCCATTGGGAAGAAGGAGGAGTGTCGTTGAAGGGGGTGGCGGAGCCACAAAAGAGGAAGGGCGGTAGTAGGACCAAAGGATGGCGGTAGCTCAAAAGAGTGGCAGTGTTACTGCCAGAAAGAAGGAAGAGTGCCATTGGAGGTGGTGGTGGCGCCGCTAAAGAGGGAGGGCGGTAGCAAGACCAAAGGATGGCGGTAGCTCAAAAGGTGGCAGTGTTGCCGCCCCTAAGGCATGACAACACTGCCACCTGTTTATGGCAGCACCACCCTCTATGGTTGGTTGCAATGCCATCCCTTAAGGGTGGCAGCCTGGGCCTGGACCTATTCTAATGCTTTATGAGTCTGTCTGTGAATGGCTTAGGCTCGGATGCTTGGCATAAGTTTGAGGGGTGTAAAAAATTAGTATTCACAGTTGTCAAGTTGATAACTTGTGGAGGAATAGTAACTTTAGGAGCCTTCCCATCATTTGTCAAATCAACAATGGGATTTAGAAGGGCAGAGGGAGACACATCCGGGGCATTGGCTTGATGAGTGCATGTTCCTTGGTTCATCATCATTTTCACTTTATTAAGGATAGACTAGTGTTGTGTATCAAAGTTATTGTTAAGGTGTCCCTGTTGGACTTCCAAGGTAATATTAAAGTTGTCCTATTGCTTATTGAGTAGGGTGGCAAAAAATGTTGCAATAGCATCCATGTCAGGTGTTTGGTTCTCCATTGGTACCTTTGAAAGAGAAACACTTGAGTCAGGTCACTGTGGTCCAAACAAGGCCTATGGTGGGGGTGGGAAAAAGATTCCATTTTGTTCAAGGCTTTAGGGTTCAAGACTTTGGGCTTTGATGGGCTTAAAACTTTTGGGTCGACCATTAACTCTTTGGTTCTTAGTCCATAGATCATGGATGCATGGTTATGCATATATGCATGCATATATATGAGAAAATTATTTCATGAGCATATTCAAAAAGTTCCCTTTTATTATAGTCATGGGATCTAGGGTCCGAATCTAAGTTCACTACATGAAATGGGTTTGAGTGGTTTAGATATTAGGTACCCATCACATTAGAGCAGTGATATACCTAACCACATGTGAAACAAAGAGTTTCGTGTGGGTCCAATAGTACGAATGCTTGTTACACTTCAAAAAGATTGAACATTCATCGCAGGGTGGATACTTTTGCAATCTCCCAATATACTCAAAGAGAGTTGTTGGATTAATGCTACTCGCAATCCAAAGGCTTAACATTGTAACTGGTGGTTATGTAGTGATGCATGAAAATCATAGTTAAACTAAAAGCCAAGTAAAAAATTTTAACCAATTAATAGCCCACTCATTTTTTTTTTTAGAAAAATAGTTTATCCCCAGTGAAGTCATTAATTGTGAGGCCTCGCCCGAGCACCTCGTCCAGTCTGCTTGGAATCAGAATACTCATTATGGTTGGTTTCTCACGAGTGCGACGACATCACACCTTTATTGTAAATTGATTTTTTATTTAGAAAAAAGAACCGGGGAGTCACCATCTTAAGTTATTTTTGTTGGAAAAATTTAAGGAAAAACCCATTTTTGACTCCAATCTTTATCCCAAAGGAAAAATGCACTAGACCTTTGAAACCAAAGAGGATTCGGGGGCTAGGTTTTTAGTTAATACTTGGATCTTATGCTTAACCTTGATTTAAATGATTTTTTCATGAACAATTTAAGAATGGCATTTATATATGAATGAGTATGTAAAGCAATAAAAGGAATTAAAGCAATTAATAAATCACAAAGCAATAAGTAGATTAGTTATTACAATTAAAACCCTAAAATAGAGGATATCAACTATAGCCCTTATGGGTTCTAGGTTAATCACACATTCCTCAAATAAGTTATAGCAGAAAAGGGAAAATAGTTTTTTATAGCTTTTGGATTTGATGTTTTTGAAATAAGCATGCCTACGTATCCCTTTGAATAGGAATCAAAGTCCGCATAGTTTGCCCTTCTTACGAAGGGATTGGCCTAATTTTAAACCCAATTTATCATCTTTTATTTGTTTGGTGTTTTACCGAATTGAAAAGGATGAGTTTGGGGATTATACCTTTGGTATTGGTCTTGGTGGAGGCGGTGGTCTGAAGGCTTTTCCGGAATGGATTTCTACCTTGAGAAGTGATAGAGACGGTCGGATTGCCTCCTTGAAGCAGGATTCCTCTTTATATAGGGATGCATTAATTAATTATTAAATGTTTGGAGGAACCACACAACTTTATTTTGTCCTTCTATAGCTCAAAGAGAAATAAAGAAAATAAGAAAGCAGGTATATTAGGGAGAAAATAATGAAATCAAATAGTGAAAACTCAAACTAGGTGATTTCGGTGTATTTTGAAAGGTAGAGGAAGCTCTCTATTTATAATAGAGGCTTAGGGGGTCTCATTTCATCAATTTTCAATTTGAGATTTGGTGAAAAAGTTGCAAAGTACGGAGTTGCCACTAGGCAGAAGGGGAAGTGCCACCGGAGGGGGTGGCGGTGCAGCCAAAGGGGAGGGCGGCACCAGGTGCAAAAGAGGGTGGCAGTGGAGGAAACAGGTAATGCTATAGCCTTTAAGGCAGGGCAGCACCGCCCCCTAAGTGTGGTGGAAATGCCACCCCTTGAGGGTGGCAACCCGGGCCTAAAACTTGTCTAGTGTTTTATGAGTCTATTTATGAATGGGTCGTGCTCTAGTTAGTGTCGTTCGTCTTGGCACAAGTCCGAAGGGTGTAAAAAAATCAGTGTTCACATCCCTAAGATTGGTCATAGTTATCCAATTGACCAAAGAAAGTTTATCTCTAATAGGGTCCTCTAAGCTTACTTCTATTAAAGTTACCCAATCTATATATCGAGAAGGAAGAGTTACCCATTTGGTCAGATTTTTGTAGTGCTTCATCTCCTCTTCATCAAATGATTGCACCAAAAATTCAAGGTCGGAAGGATTCCACCCTTCTATAACCCATTTCTCCTTTTGAGGTTTAGGTGAGAGATAATGTGTTTTAATGGATGCACCTGAAGAGAATGGGGGAGAGGGAAGGAACTAGAGAAGGGATTTTTACTGATTTTGTGCATTTAGAGGACTCACCTCCCTTTTTAGCAATAAATTTTCTCTTGGAACCATTGAATAAAGTTTTTAATAAGGGAGTTTGGGTTATTTAGGTTGAAAATGGATTTTTACTCTGAGAGTTAGAGAAAATTTGAGAGAAAAATGGTTTTCAGGTTTTAAAATATTTGAAAAAGTGAGGAGCGAAAGATTTTAAAATTAGAGATTTCAAGGGATTCACAACTGCTACTTTTATGTCGAGGGCACCAATTTGAGTGATAGGTTGGAAATCCCTGGTAGCAGTTGTTACCAAAAAAGGTCGCAGCCATGAATCTGAGAAATTTTACTGAAGGGGATGAAACGAAGAATTTGCAGGTGCTACATTTTTTAGTAGAGGCTATGAATCTAGAAATTAATGCACACATATTTCAACTATTTATTCGCAGGTGCTACCAATTTATAACAACTCTGAATTTGGAAAGTGAAACTCAAAGGGCACTAGCATACAAATTCACATATGCGACTACTGAGTATCACATGCGAATTATGAAAATGTAGAAAAAATGCAAAATTTTCAGATTCACAAACAAAACATATAACACATCAAACATTCATTTTTCAACAATCTTATCAAAGTCACTCCCATCTAGCATGCCTAACTCCCTCTTGAAAAAATTTATCCTTTCCTCATTCAAAGGTTTTGTAAAAATACCTGCCAATTAATCATTAGATACAATAAATTCCAAAATAATATCATTATTTTGTACATGATCTCTAAGAAAATAGTGTCTAATATCAATGTGTTTGCTCCTTGAATACTGAACATGATTTTTTGATAAATTAATGGCATTTGTGTTATCACACCTAATGGGGATTTTATCTAGAGGAACACCTAGGTCTCTAACTTGTTGTTTCATCCATAATACTTGTACACAATAACAAAGGGTGGCCACATATTCAGCCTCCGTAGGGGACAAAGCCATTGAATTTTGCTTCTTGCTTAACCAAGAAACAAAACAATTTCCTAGGAATTGGCAAGTTGTAACACCTCAACCAAAACCCTATAGGAACCCTTAAAAAGGGACTTAGGGGGGAAATTTCATTTTCTTTATAACATGATGTTATTGTGTATTTATGCATGAAAATGATATATATGCATGTTATATGACTTGATTTTAGGCATATAAGTGATTTAAAGACTGTTAGGATGAAATCGGGAAATTTTGAAATTTTTGTGAACTGGGGGCAAAATGGTCATTTTACAGCCCCTTCAGATT
>CANXYC011510792.1:0-11279 GCA_948193065.1 Aleurites moluccanus | reverse complement strand
GAATGGCTAGATGGACAAGTTTATACAATTTCTCAAAAGAAGGAACTGCTCCGGTAAAATTATTCATGGATAGTTGAAGTTCTTCTAGGTTTGTGGCATTAGAAACTGAAGTTGGAATGTTACCAGATAACTGATTAGAAGCAACAGAAAAAAAATATAGGTTTGAAAATACAGAGAATAAGTCCGATGAAAGATAACCTTGCAAGTTGTTGCTTCCTGCACCTATGACCTTAATGGAGGAGAGATTGCAAATTGAGGAAGGAATTGTACCTGAGAACTGATTTACAGCAATATTTAAATCCTCTAGATTTTTTAACTGGCCTATACTATGAGGGAGATTCCCTTGTAATTGATTTTCCATTGCATGGAATATCTCTAGAGAAGATAGATTCCCCAAAGACGGCGGGAGAGTCCCTGTCAAATTGTTACGGCTAAAATCAGTATATTTGAGCTTTTGTAAGGAATCAATCCACACGGGGATTTCCCCCACTAGATTGTTGCCGTCCAAATAAAAGATAAAAAGGTTAGAACAATTAGATATGGTGGAAGGAATTTGGCCGCCAAGGGAATTGTCGAAAAAAGCCAATTTTTGCAGCCTGCGCAAATGGCCAATCTGAGGAGGGATTTCATGGTTGAAGCTATTGTTATAAAGGTAAAATGTTCTTAAAAAGCTCAAATTTCCAACATGTGGAGATATGGAACCTGAAAGCTTGAGAGAGTTTAGGTCTAACACGGTGACTCTCTGGTGTCTCCGTCCACATTTGACACCACACCACTGGCAGAAGTGAATAGAACTATTCCAAGAACTCATCACACCTAAAGGGTCACCAGTTATTTTAGCCTTGAATTCCAGCAAAGCTAGTCGGTCTGTTTCATTATTTCTGGTAATAGCATAGGCTGGCAAGCTACAACACAAGAAATGAATAATAGAAAAGAAGCATATGGATGAGAAGGTCCTATAGGAGAACCCCATTATATAACTATTAAACATTGGATTGAGAGGATGTTCAAGGAAATTAGTTTGCAGTTGAGTTCATTAAAGAAGAAAATGTATGTTTATATATAGATAGATGAGGGATGTAATACATTGATAATAATGGCCGTTCCAAAAATTAAATTCAGTGGGGTCATTATCATATTAACTTTTTTTTTTTAAACTACGTTAAATTAGATCTTAATTATAAAATGTTAATCATCCATTAATTTCAAAAAGGAAACAAGAATTATATTGATTTTCTGAAGCATTTGACTAATTAACGTAGAAAAAGATAACTTACAAGACAGGTGGAGTAGAAACTTTAAAGATTTTGGAATTAAAAATAAATGAATAATTATCAAAGTCTTAAAGCAATGTGATATATATATATATAATGAAAATGACCTTTTAATTTTTTTTAAAGAAAATTATATTTTAATATCTATTTTTCTTTTAATTATTTAAACATTTAAATTAGATATAATTATTTTTTAAAATATTCCATTTAAATTATATATAATTATTTTTTAAAACATTTCATTTACATCTATAATTAAACAAATTAATAAATCAATGCGTTAAGAATTTATAAGAAAAAAGTTAAAATTGTTTTTTTTTTACCTTATATATATGTGTGTGTGTGGGTGGGTGGGTTTGTATATATATATAGGTGTGTGTGTGTGAATGAGGTCTAAAACTCAATACATTAATTTGAATAAGGAGAAAACTTAAAATAATATATGAATGAGATCTAAAACTCAATACATTAATTTGAATAAGGAGAAAACTTAAAATAAACATAACGTTTAGGTTTTATTTGAGAGTTGAAATAATAAGGGAAAGGAAAGGAAAATGGGGTGGGATACAAATTATCTCTTGTTTGGGAGTTCAATGACTTGGGAGTTATCCCATCAAATCCCAGTTTCTTATTGAAACAATAACATGTATCCATTCTTAATAATAATTATAATATTTTAATTAGATAATTTTACCAAAATAAGTAAGAGCTTTTTAAAAATGCTCTAAATTGAAGCTTTTATAAAATAAAATATTGTTTAATTATTTAACAGTGATCTACAGCGAATAACTATCAATAACTAAAAAGTATAATGTAACTATTGACAATTAAAAAACTAATAGCTGTATTAAAATTTTTTATCAAACACTTACTTAATTTAGAGATTTTTTTTTTTAAAAATTTATATTTATTTAAATAAAAAAATTAAATTATTTTTTTAAAAAGTTTCTATTTATTTAAATAAAATTTTAAAAAAATATTAATATTTATCTTTAATGATTATTAAACATATTAACAGTTAAAAACTAATAATAATTTTACCAAATATTTATAATAATCAGTTATTAGGTAATATTAATCAGCTATCAATCACTAGGTTATAACTTTTAGCAACTGTTAACAAATAACAATTTTTATTAACAGATAAACCAAACATAACTGAAATCTTAATAATTCATTTTTTAAAAGAATGTTTCGTAAAAAAAAAAAAAAAAAGAAACAAATGACGGTGCAAAAAATTTGACTAAGATAATGCCAAGAATATTTTAAATTAAGAAGTAAAGACCACGTTTAAATCTTTTGGAAGATTTAATGCAAAATTAAGAAGTTTCTTTTCTCCCCTTAAAATAAGAAAAAAGAAGAAGAGAAAACCATGTTAAAGATTTATGCATGCGAAATGTTCACTTGCCATGGGTGTTCACATGTTGACTTAGTGTGATTTTGCTATCATATTCAATTCAATTCATAAATTGTGGATTAAAAATTTGTTAATTCAATTCAACCCATGAAAAATTAAAATTAATTAAATTCAATTCACAATTGTGGATCAGACTGGATCGGATTATACAGTTTTATATCATATAACTTTCATTTTTTATTAATTATTATTCTATAAAAAATAAAAATATATTAATATATTCAACAAAAATCTAAAAGGGATAATAAAATAAAATCAAAGGGGTTAAAATGCAAGGAAGATTAAAATAATTTGTCAAATCTCATGAGTTAAATAATATTTAAAGAGATTAGATTTTTTTTTCAAATTTAAAATTTTTAAAGAGATGTTTAAACATTTATTTTAACAAGAATAAATTATTAAAAAATCTTTTAACTTTAATAAAGCATACATCTTACTTTTATTATTTATTATAAAAGTTAAAAAAATAAGTATTTTATAAATTTTTTTGAAATTAACTCATTGCTAATTTTTTTTTTCTAAAATAATGAATATAATAATGTAAATCTATTTTTTGTTTTATTAAATTTAAATATATTTTAATATAAATTTTTTCTCTCAGCTTATAAGCAGAATATCATAGATGAATTTTTTTAAATAATATGTAAGAATTAAGAATTATATACATTTTTATGAGAATTTTTCTCTATATAAAGTAAAGTACCCGACTTAGAGTTTTTTAATAAATTTAGATACAATTTAAAAAATTAGGTTATATTTATTAATACTTAATACATCTAATATTAAAGTGCATATAAAATTATTGTAAATGGATTATATTCGAGTTAATTCAAGTTTTTAACTTGAGCTATGTAGGTGTGTATAAGCTGATTATAAATGAATATAATAATAATAATAATAATAATAATAATAATACTTGTATTATTATTAATTACTATTATATATTATATATTATTTTTATTAATAATAACATCAATAAAATAATATTTAAATATTAATAAATAACAAAATAATATATAGTAATATATAATAATTCATATATTAATTTTAAAATATATTTCTATTAATATATATTAATTTATATATTGATATTAATTAATATTAATATATTTCAATTTTCTATATATATTTTGTTTTCTATAGATTGATTTATTGTATATATTTATTTAATATAAATTTCTATTCTATATATTTTTTATTCTGTATAAAATAAAAAATATATTTATAAATATATATATATGAAATATAGTTTAAATAAATTTTAAATAAACTAATAATTTAAATAATTAAAAATTAATATGAAATATATTAAATTATGTTAATATATATATATAAAGTATGTAGTATTAATAAATAATAATATATAATAATATTAATGAATTAAAAAATTCAAAATCTTTTGCCACGTTAAATGCTGATGTGTCAAATGATAAAAATAATAATAAAAAATGTCACATTAGCTCTAACGTGATAAAAATTTTAATAAAAAAAATCATATCAGCTTCGGTAACGATCATAATTTGATCAAGTGTAAAATTTGTCGAAATTAAAAAATTTTATGATTCAATTTACTAAAATTGAAATTTTCTGCGAAAATTATAATTTTTGTAAAAATTTGTGATTTTTTTAATTAATCCTCAATTAAATATTTCAAAAGTGAATACTACGTTTAGACCTCTAATTTATTGATGCAAATCTTCCATTAACCTTAACATGGGAACAATTATACGTGTTAGGTTTTCTAAGCATTTGATTAATTAAACAATAAAAAGATAATTTATTAGAGAAGTGGCGACTGGAAATTAACCATGAAAAATTTGGATTTAAAAAATAAATAAATTAATGCGTTTAGAATCCTAAATCAGGAAGTGTATAATTTTGGATTAGAAGCAATTGAATTAAAAAAATTTGAGATTTGGAAGAAAGAAGCCCATGTCCAACCAAAGATTGCCTTGTAGGTTGTTGAGGAATGCAACATCTATAACCTCTGTCAAGACACATTGGAGATTGATTGAAGGATTGCCTTTATTTATTTATTTATTTTGAGAATTTATAAGATGATTTAAACTTGAATTTAATATTTAGGTCATATATACATTTATTAGGCTATGACAGGGCATATAAGATGGAGGTATATAGTACATGAAAACTTAATTACTCAAAAATCTTAGTTTCTTCAACTGGCCTAAAGAAAGAGAGACATTCCTTGCCATTGATTTTGGGTAAACTATGATTTGAAAAAAAATGCTAAAAAAAAGGTCTAGCTTCTGTCTGTTGGAAGTCGGAACAAAACCTGTAGGATTGTTGAATAAAACTTGTAGGAAGTAAGATAAAATTTGTAGGATATCAGAGAGCATGCAGCGGAATAAAGCTTATAAGAAATAAAAATAGAGGGCAACTCAATTATTAGTTGGAAAATATTTTGAAGGGAAAAGAAAGCAAACTCATGTTCCACTTACAAGAACATGAAGGAACAAATATAATAAAATGAAGTAGAAATGAAAAGGAACAAATTATCAAATAATATCATCAATTGAACCTGCACAATCACTATATGAAAAACTAGTTAACTTAAAATTTTGACAGCTTTTATATTTGAATAGTTGTTTTGAATTTGAATAAGTATATTAGCTATTGCTGATCTTTAGAATTCTTTAAGAAAAATATGGTATCATAGTCCATAGTGCACGAACAGGTCAAAGGGATTCTGGAGGCCTGTGTGGAAGAAAAGCGCAGATGGTGGAGGATCACTTGGAGTGGAGTGGGCTGTGCATGAAGTCCAATTTGAAATGGTCATTTCGTAGTTTTTTTTTCCAGATTTTACATTAAATAAATTAAAAATAAAATAACTTAAATTTCCAAAATATCATCATCCACAATATCTTTCTATTTTCCTACATTTTTTTTCGTCTTTTTTTTCGTTTTTCTTTTCATTTTCCTATGTAGAAAGCTTACATTTAAATATTTCATTTTTTCTTTGTTTTGTGAAGTTTCTTTAATTTTCTTTTTTCGTTAATTAGTTAATGAATTAATTAATTATGTAAAGTTTAGTTTGTTAAAATTGAAGGAAGGAAATTTGTTTGTGGCTATTGTAATTGGTGAAATTATATGGAGAATGGAGAATTTGATGGTGATAAAAAGTAAAAAAAAATAAAAAATTGATGAAGGGTTAATGGAATAGCGTAGAAAAAAATTGATAGAAAATAAGAGGTATATTCATATTTTTCATGGTATTTAACCATCAAAATGGACAAAAAAATCATTTTATATGACATAATCAAATGTCAGGGTTTCAGTAGCTACTTTATGAAAAAACAGAGACCTAAGTGTCAATTTTGCTAAACTTTAGGGACCAAATAATATTTTTTCCTAAATAATTTAAATAAAAGTTGACTTTTTACACTTTGACTGACAGAAAAAGTTAAAAATTTGGAAGAAAGAACCTCAGAGTATAACGGAACCAAAATACTAAGTCTTTTTAATATAATTTTGAAAATACAAGGATCATTTAGTATAATTTGTCAAAATGCAGAAATCTCAGAGTAATTAACTCTCCAAAAATTTACAAGAAAATTCAGCTATAATATTCTTGGACTGTGATTCAATTAATGGAGGAATACTCTTCTATAATTGGTAGGCCTTTTTCCTATGAATATCTCCAATATGAGTATGTCAAAGCCAAATATATCACCAGATGTTGAAATTTGGCTTCCCACACCATTGTAACATCCTAGACTGTGTTAAAGCGGTGGTGGAATAAGTTTAGTATCCCACATCGTTAGCGGATAAAAGAATTATAATAGTTTATATAGTCCAACTAGTTATTATCTAAATAATTTGGATTAACCGTTTTTTGCCGAGGTTGAGCCATAAAAGAGTAAGTTATTTAGATTTAGTTTCGAGCCAAACCATTATAATTTGGTATCAGAGCCATCTTGGGTCAGATTATACGGAGCTAGTGGGTCCACAGGGAAAGGGCTATCTGTGGAGTAAAGCATGAGATGGAGTCGCTCGGTTCACCAGTGAACCACAACACTAAAGGCCAATCAAGGCTAAACAAGTGGCTTGAACTTAGTTGTAAATATAAGCCAACTAGCCGCAGAATTGCAATGTGGACCTCGCATCTCCAAGGAGGAGAGATTGTAACATCTCAGACCGTGTTAAAGCTGTGGTGGGATAAGTTTAGTATCCCACATCGTTAGAGGATAAAAAAATTAGAATGGTTTATATAATTCAACTGGTTACTATCTAAATAACTTGGTTAACCTTTTTGGCTGAATTGAGTAATAAAACAATAGATTATTTGGAGCTAGTCCTCTACAACAAATAGTTCATGATATAGTTAATCGAATAGCTTAGAAATTAACTATATCAAGGTTTACTTTTCATTTAGTTATTCTTTTACTAAATGGATAAGTTTGATAACTATATATGCATAAAAGGGGACTATTACTATCATATTTTGAGTTCGGTCTAAGCGTCGGATTCAAGATTTATAAAAAAGAAAACTGTTGTTTTCATTTTTTTTATAATAGAAAAAAACAAAGAAAATTGCTAGATTTTTAGAGCCAGGGGAGTTGGTAAAAGGCAGAGCTATTGGTTTTGGATGACAAGGTTGTCACACCCCTTACTCTACTGTCCTGATAAGCAGTGTGACAATAAAAAATATTTTCTGTAGCTGTACGATTACTATAAAATTGATAATAATACTTGAAGTATCTAAAAGGATTGTAACAGCCTTTTTTAGCTTTATCCTCTTTACGAGTTTGGTTTAGAATCTGTGAAGATTCATTGGCTTTTCCACTAGCCTTGGATTTATGATCTAACATATCACCAGAGTTTTTACAACTCTCCTCCTGTAAAGGAGTTTGATTTGGAACTTGTAACTGTTCACCGGCACTTTTATTAGCCTGTTGATTTGGAATCGATAACGATTCACCGGCACTTTCAGAAGCCTCTTGGTTTAGAACTCTAGATTTCTTGGCACTTCCACTAGCCTTTTGGTTTGGAACCACTGAAGGTTCACCGGCCTTTCCACTAGCCTTTTTTGAGCCATCATGGCTACCCTCCTGTGAAGGAGTTCGGCATTTCGGCCTTCCCATATGACCCCTTCACCTTCATCCTTTTGATGAAGTTCTTCTCTGAATCTTTTTACTTGTTCAGGAGTAAGGCCCAATTTTTTAGCTGTTCTTTCATAAAAATCTTTTGGAACTCTCGCTTTGGGCGCCGAAGGATTTTTCTCTTTTTTTTTCTGGGCCAAGGATTTCTCCTTGGACTTTTCGTTAACCCTTTTTGGGAAAACCAGTTATTTTGAACTCGCTGGCTTCTTTTTAGAACACTCTAATGAGATGTGTCCTTCAGCTTTACATATCCAGCACATAACATCTTTTGATGCTACAGTTTTTTTTTTTCGTTCTTGAAGAACCAGAGCTATCACTCTTGGGATCTTGTTTCTCTTTTTCAGCTTTCTTCGTGCATTGTTTCCGAGTGTGACCCTCCTTTTTACAGATCCAACATAGCTTGTTCTTGGCAGCAGGGTCCATCTGTAAAATTAGACAATTCACGAGAAAGAGAATCAGCTACTACATTTTTATCAGAAGGAATATATTCAATATCAAACCTGTAATAGCTAAACCATTCTTACAATCTTAAAAGTCTAGTTTGCCTAGCCTCTTTAAGATTCAGATTCATAAATCCTTTTACATAAGCTGAATCTGTTCTAATTACGAACTTTTTAGGAGCCAGGAAGATGTAAAATGCTTTTATACCATTTTTAACCGCTAAGACTTCCTTTTCATGAATTGGATAATTAATTTCAGATTCTTTAAAGGTTCCAGACCAATACTTACAGATTTTTTCCAGTTTCCTACCTTTGATTTTTAATACTGCTCCTCAGGATTTTTCTGAAGCATCTGCCTCTAGGACTAACTCATCAGTATCTGTTAGTAAATTAAGACAAGGCAAATTTTTCATTTTATTTTTTACCTGGATGACAGCCTGAGTGTCCTCATTATCCCAAAACCAAGGAACTTTATCATAAGTTTTCTTTGATATTCTTCCTAGGTCTTTAGATAAGTTTTTCATGAATTTTCTAGCATAGTTAACAAGTCCACAAAATCTTTGTACTTGCTTCCTATCTTCTAGTTCGTCAGGAAAGTTAATAATTTTTTTAGAAATGTGGCTTTGTAGTCTAATTTTTCCCTTTTCAATTTCCATTCCTAAAAATTTAATATTTTCCTTAAACCATTCTATCTTTTTTTTAGATAGAATCACACCTTCATATTTGAAGATATCAGTCACTTGCTCAAGATGACTCATGTGTTCTTTTTCATTATTACTAAAAACTAACACATTGTCTATATAGATCACACAAAAAAATTTCAATGCTTTAAATGCATTGTCCATTTTGCGTTGAAATACGCCTGGAGCATTTTTCAGGCCGAATAGCATTACCAACCATTCATACATCCCTTTAAATGCATTGTCCATTTTACGTTGAAATACGCCTGGAGCATTTTTCAGGCCGAATAGCATTACCAACCATTCATACATCCCTTGAGGTGCATTGAAGGCTGTTAGGGCTATAGATTCTTCCTCCATTTTTACCAGCCAATAAACACTTTTTAGATCAAATTTAGAAAAGATAGAAAGTTGTTTAAGACTTACCCTATCTATGACATCACCTGCTGTAGGGATTTTATAACTATCATCCTTGGTTGCTTTGTTTACCTGACGATAGTCTATAATCATTCGTGCTTTTCCTTGCATCTGCACTGCATGGTTTATTACCATAAAGGCTGGACTAGAATGTGGACTATTACTATCCCTAATCAAATCTTTTTTGAGCAACTCAGGAATCTATTTGTCAAATTTCTCTATCATCTCATTGGTATATGTTATATTTCTAATTCTGATGATAGTGCTCGGATCTTTCAGTTCTAATTTAGTTGTAATGCCATTTAGCACCCATAATTTTAGCGGATCGTCACTAAAATTATCAACTAATTTTATAAGAAACTTATCCCACTTAGTTCCTTTCAACTGAGGATGTGTAATAGGCTTTTCTATCACATCTTGTGCTTTAAAACACAACTCTTCGTACCAAAAGGTATCCTTTGATTTCTGATCAAATAAATAATCTAGCCAAGTTTCACCACGCTGGGCTCGCACTCTGAATGCTTGTTCACATGGCATAGATCTACAAAACTCTGATATTTTAACTGGATAAAAACCAAATTTTAATTTATTTTTAGGGTTTGACAGATATGTGATTTTTACACCTCCAATTGAGATGTAAGTGTTATCCTGCACAAAAGGTTTATTTTCTTTTTGCTCTTTTAGGACTTTTAGGAAAGCATTTCCTAAAATAATATCTGCATCAAGATCAGGGAATGCCAGGACCTTATCAATAGTAAACTTTTGTTCACTTATGATAACAGGAACTTGTTTTGCAAACTGAGTCACCAAGTTCACTTCTCCGCTTGCCATACATAGTATCATAGATTGTTACAATGGTTTCCACCATTCATTAGGGAGTGCATTTGGTCTAGCACTAGTGATTGTTGCTCCTATATCAACTAATGCATCCAAAGAGTAATCATAATAACTAGAGAATTCAAAAGTTAAAGAAATATATGTACTCAAACTTTATTCTTTTGTACTGAATATCTTTGATGATGCCATGGTATCAGGACATACCATCTTCCAAACATCCTCGAAAGGAATTGATCGTTGTTGAAAAAATTTATGTATCTCTTTTACAACCTCAGAGATTAATGTTAAATGCTTAATTACTCTTGCATTTTCCCTAATTTCTTCATCTTTATATACAGGTAGGCTTAGTCCTATATCCTACAATAGTTCTACCATCTGAAGATGATGATGCTTCTTCCTAGATTGATGTCTTAGGAACTTCCTTTCTAATTACTGAAGAAGTGAAATTACTTCTAGGTAATCGAGGAATATGGTATGATCTCCTAGGAGGCTCAGAAATCCTGAGATTTCTCATAACTTCTAGGTTTAAAATGATATTTCTACCTCTTTGTGTGATTTGAGAGGAACCTATAGAGCGTGATATTTCTGCTGTTTCTTGGAGAACCCAACTCCTAGGCCAAGATAACTCTAAAGGATTAATTTCTTTTCTATGGAACTGCCTATAGTTATCTGAACCCTCATCGAATAACTCTGTGATTCTAGAGATATTCCTCACTCTAGGATTAGTTGTATTAATCAGCCTAAAAATTATCCTAGTGTGATATGCTAAATATTTAGCCTAAGAATTCATTCCGTTCATGTTCATAGATTTAATCCTAAGTGACAAAGAATTACCCAAACACTTATCCTTCACTGACATCATATAGCTGGGATAAGTCTAGAACCAAACTGGTCCATGTGCAAGGTTGGTTTGAATCCCTGATATTAGCTGGTCTTAGAACAAATTCCATCTTTTGTCTAGCACAACTGCTATCACAGGACTATCTGCTGGCAAATTGAACAGCGATATAAGTCCTATTTAGACCAGACCAATATGGATATATTGATATGTTCCCTTTGATTTAGCTACTAATTCTCTTATTTTTGGTAAATTG
>CANXYC011510720.1:0-11974 GCA_948193065.1 Aleurites moluccanus | reverse complement strand
ATATATATATATATTATTTAAAAAATTAAATTAATCGAATTATCGAATTAAAATATATCGATTTAATTTAATTTAATTAATCTAATTATAAAAATTAATTTATATTTAATTTAATTATAAAAATTGATTTGATTCAATTATTTAAATTTTAAATTTAATTAATTAAATTTTTCTAAAATTCGGTTGAATGAATCAAATAAACCCCAGTCTACTAGTATTTTTCTTTTCTGTCTTTCTGGACATGAAAATAAAAGGGAATCTACCTTTTTCATCAGAGGAATCTTTTAAAAAGATTCTATATTTACTTCCATGCCAAACAGTAATAAAAGAACTTTCTTCACAAGAAAAAGCATATTTTACGGGAAAGTATATGGAAAATAAACTCGTGACTCCTGAGTATCACAAACTTACAAAAATTAAAAATCACCAAGGGAAAAAAAATTAAAAAAACAACTGTCCATCTTTATCTCGCTTATTGCTACGTGTTAGAAGTTCTTTGGCTCTTATTTTACAGTAAAAAACAAAATAAAAAGTACTGGGTCCCACATTTTAACAGAAGTTTTCGTACAAACAAAATACAAAAAAAAAAAATATTTTCTCTCTCAATTTCTCTCTTCTTCTATTTCCATTAGCAGTGCCAGCTTTACAAATCTCTCCTTTTTTCACTCCCTCAAAAACAGAAACAGAGAAAAACAGAGACACTTTGTTTATTGAAATTTCATTTTCTATACAGTGAGATTTGTGTACGGAGTGCTCTGTTTTAGTGTTTTAGATTTGGGTTTTGTTTGTTTCATTTTGGGTACAATGACGGACACGACAGATGATATAGCAGAGGAAATCTCATTTCAAAGCTTTGATGATGACTGTAAGCTTCTAGGGAATCTGCTAAATGATGTGTTGCAAAGAGAAGTTGGAAGCAAATTCATGGAGAAACTTGAAAGGAATCGGATCCTCGCTCAGGTGTCTGTTTTATTTTGTTTTTTTTTCTGGGTTTGCATGGTGTTCTTTTAAGTTTTTGTTCACTAATTTTGTGAGAGAAATCACTGTGCTTATGCTTTGAAATCGTTTTGATTTTGGGTTTTTGATGGGTATTATTAGAGTCTTATGGAATATTTGGATATGGGTACTCTTATTATTGTTATGCATGAGCTTGTTTCGTTACCGAAAAAGCTGAGGGAATAATATGAAATGAAATATGATGTGGGTTGAAGGTTTTTTTTTTTTTAATGTTTTTGTGCAAAATGTAATGCTAATTTAACTTGGCCAACTGCTAACTCTGTTTTTCTTTTCTTTTTTTCATTCACTTTTATTTCCCTTCTGATGAGTATATTCCAGTTTTCTTCGATGCTGAATACGTATCATTGTCTTTTTTTTATTGTCTGTTTGGATACTGAGAAAACAGAGTGAAAATAATTCTACTGTATTTATGATTTTTTTCATTTACTTATTTTTGGGATTTATCTGTTGGATACTGAGAGAACAGAGAGAAAATAGCACAACTAGATTAATGATTTTTATTTTTTTAGAAGTGGCCAAATTGTTGTTTTAGCTTTTTGATAAATATATTGTAAGTTTTAATCATGGATTCTATCTTTATTTGTTTGTAACGTGGTTCCTTCAGTTGCTTAAGAGTAGAAGAACATTTTTTATATTTATGATTTTTTTAAACACTGAAAAATCAGCCTGGTCAAAATAGGTGTTATAAGTTCAATATTTTCAATGTTGAGTTTATGATTTAAAATATTGATTGGTATTTTAATCACCAATATGATTGGTATACTCCTTGCTTTCTGATTGGTATATTTTTTATGCATTTTATTGTCGTGTAAAAAGAGAGTAAAGCATACTAATATTGATTAAAATTTACATGGGGTTTCCATTTTCTTACAGAGTGCTTGTAATATGAGATTGGCGGGGATAGAAGATATAGCTGAGCTCCTGGAGAAGCAACTGGCATTGGAGATATCGAGGATGACATTAGAGGAAGCCCTGACTCTAGCTCGTGCATTTAGTCATTACCTTACTTTGTGGGGAATTGCTGAGACCCATCATAGGTGAGTGCTGTTTACTGTCATCTCTTAGTATGCATTTATACTCTGTTCATTTTATTTTCCGATGCTTGTTGATAATTACTGTCTTCAAATTATCTTAAGCTTGATTAAGGATTGCCTAATTTGGAAACTATAAATACATTACTGAAAATGCATTGGCCTTTATTAGTATTTTTTAGAATCTGGGAAGGTAATTTTTCTTTTATGGCCTTTTATTTATTTTCTTGTAATATTATGACAAGAGCTAATGCTCTTTTAGTTCTTAGATGGTAGGAAGGAAATAGAGGAAAAATCCATTAGAATTTGCATTCTTGAGCGTTCTCCTCTGTTCCTTCTTATTATGTATTTTATAAACCACTGGAGGCTTAATTGTTGGTGATACCGAATAGTCTTTTAATTCTTTCCTTTTTTCCCCTGCCTTTTGGATACTTCTCTATTGTAGTTCAGTTTTAAACACATAAACCTTTCTATATTAATTGTGTGGAAAAATGTTGCATAGGGTTCGAAAGGCACGAAGTATGACTCAACTATCAAAATCTTGTGATGACATTTTTCATCAGCTGTTACAGGGTGGAGTCTCCTCAGAGGAGCTTTATAACACAGTTTGCAAGCAGGTACTTTGTCGTCAAGTGTTTTTTTCCCATTAAGGTCACAGTTTGGTTGGGTTTCTAGGTTGATAAATAAGACAGCAAATGGATTTTTAAATACAATATATGCTGTTCAAAATAGTTGTATTGGGTTTCATTTACTGGATCTTTTGTTACAGGGAATCTCAAAGAATGAAAGATCATAATTTGAATTCCTATTGGTTTTTCCAAGTTTTCTCATCAGTTATACAGAGTGAACTAGCATAATATGATTGTAAATTGAACCAGGAGCTTGATATAGAATTATTAACTATTTATCATTTTTGCGTTTATTTATCAAATCTTTCTTGTTGCAGGAGGTTGAAATTGTTCTCACTGCACATCCTACTCAAATTAATCGCCGTACCTTGCAATATAAGCACATTAGAATTGCTGTAAGTTTTTCATAGAATTCATAGAATTGACATCATGATAATCTTAGATGCTGTGTTAGGACCACTTATCTGAATTTTATTTGGGCTTGCTTGCAGCATCTTTTAGATTATAATGACCGAACTGATCTTACTCATGAAGATCGGGAAATGTTGATTGAAGATCTGGTATAGTTCTTAGTACCCACCCCTAATAATTCCTCCTATCTCACAAAAGCCACTGTGGTGTGTGAAAGAGGTGTATGATCAAATGGAGAAGTCATTTCTCTGTGAACTTTTTTGTGGTTTACTGTTTACTCCTACTTTTGCAGGTAAGAGAGATTACTTCTATATGGCAGACAGATGAGCTTAGGCGTCACAAACCTACACCGGTAGATGAAGCCAGGGCTGGTAGACTGTTGGATTTTAAATAATATAGAAAATGCACTCTATGATATTTTGTAAGAATTGTTCCCTATCTCACGGAGACACTGATGATTTTAATATGTAATCCTCTCAGGCTTGAACATTGTGGAGCAGTCCTTGTGGAAAGCTGTACCTCATTATTTACGTCGTGTCAGCAATGCCTTAAAGAAGGTTTGTTGCCACTTTATGTTTTGTTGCTGCTAGATTGGTCGGGTGCACATCTAAGGATTTTACTGGCCTTTCCATTCTCATACATGATTCTGATTGCCTGCTTTGCTTTTCCATTTTGTTCAATATTTTTTTTCCCTCCCTTAGCATACAGGAAAGCCACTTCCATTAACTTGCACACCAATAAGGTTTGGCTCATGGATGGGAGGTGATAGAGATGGAAATCCAAATGTAACAGCAAAGGTGAGGCTTCTAAAATTCTGTGCGTAGCTTGTTAGTCAATAAAGAATCTTCTTTGCTGAAATTACCTGCAACTTTGCTGTGGTAGGGATATTTGCATATTTGGTTCATTAATTTAACTAATAAATGGCACATTTGAGTGGTGAGATTGCTTAGTCACTCTTTTGATCTTTTCCCTTTTTGATAGTACTTTGTCATCATTTTAGGAAAAACAAAATTCTCCTTTTGCCTTATAATGGCAAAATGAAAAGGACGAAGGCAACAATGTTTTAGATTCTTTTTTGGTCTTTTTTCTTTTTCTGAAAGTTTTCTTGCTTAAATATTCCCTAATATATCTCTTATAAAGCTATAGGATAGGCATGAGTAAGTTGTTATTACTGTCTGCTTTTTTCCAATTGCATCAATTTATACACTACTTTACCATTTTATTTCTTGTGAATGTGAGAGAAATACGGTTTTTGTAAAAAAGTTGGCGAGAAATTGAGTAAACAAGTTTATTTTATTTTTGGATTATGCTTTGTTGTCAGATTGTGTGTGTATTTTCTGATTGTTTTACTTTCACCAGTTACATCCTGCTCTTTCTTTCAAGAACATAATGTTAACAAGTAGTCTTTTATTGTTTCAGGTCACAAGGGATGTCTCTCTTTTGTCTAGGTGGATGGCAGTTGACCTTTACATTCGAGAAGCTGATAGTCTCAGATTTGAACTATCCATGAATCAGTGCAGCGATAGAATGTTAAAAGTGGCAAGCGACATTCTATTGGAAGGTTTTGGCCATTAGCATGCTTAAAGTTGTGTTTAAGATCTAAAGGAATTCTAAAATTTGTGACAGATTCCTTTGCCAACAAACAAATGTAACTGCATAAAGAGATATCAAAAAAGCTGGGCATTAATTGGTGGCTCTTAGAAATTATTATCTTGAAATATTTGATTTTAGGGTTTAATGATGTGAGGAGAGAAATGGTGGTTAGTCGAAGATTTCAAAATACAACTAGTAACATGTGTAATTGCTGAGAAATTATACTGCATGAGTGTATATAATTGTCGGTAGTTATTTTATTGCCATCATTTGTTTTCAGTTATGTTATAGCATTTTGTTTGTGAATTTATTTATTTTTCTTGGTTATGACCACTGGAATTATGATACAGTATGAGTGTAGTTTGTCATCTGAGTTCAATTGGTTGTGTTGTTTTGCTATTAGGGAAAGATAAAAACTAAAGAGGTTGTGTTTACTTCAATTCTTTCTCCCATTTTACTTTCTACATTTTTTAATCATTTTTCTTTTGGTTTAAATTTGCATACATTTTGTACCACTTTGAAAATTATGCTGTTGTCTAGCAAACTTTCATTTACTTGTGCCTTTTTTATTTTTATAACTATTCAGTATGATAAGTTATGGAAATTTTTCTACATTTTGTTTTTTTGAGAAGTTATAATCTGCAAAGAACCTTGTTCTGTGGGTTTTCCATGTTGCAGTTTCTTGCATGGTTGGCTTTGCAATTTATTCCTAGATTTCAGTCTTTTTAGATTATTCCCTGTTTATGTTGTGTACTTTACAATACAAGCATAAACATTACAAGCATAAATATAATGAATGTTAATTTGGGTCTTCCATGTAAAATTATTTATGGGTGCTCTCTTGATTTTCATGGAGCTTCACTTGCAGCTCTGTTAGCCTTATCTGATCATGGGGCCAATGTTTTTTACAGACACTTCATCAGAGGATCGCTATGATTGTTGGAATCAATCTGTAACCAGAATTCAAACAAAGCTTCATAGCCAACAAGCTCCCTCTCTTCCTAGACAACTTCCAGATAGAGCTGATCTTCCAGCTTGCACTGGTAAAGAAATTGATATGGCAAATTTCCTGTATAAATCTCTGATTTATCTATATAATTATCGCTTAACTGCAATCAGTATTACCAATGAGGTTATTAATTAAAATTACACAATTTCTAGAATACCTAAATTGTAAGAAGTTATATCATAATGCTCTTTTTTTTTTTACCCAGGATGCTTTTTAAAGTATGTTATCTTCTAATTAAATATTAAACCAGTTACATGTTACGCAAAGTTCTCTATACACTTCCATCCCTAGTTCCACCTTTCTATGTTCAGTGATTGTAAAATTATATAGTCAAGTCATTTGTTTTGTCTAATGTGTGATCAATTGCCTGTGAGTAATAAAAATTGGCTTATTCCTTGTTGAACTTGGGTCTCTGTATAGAATGCAATGATGGTGGATCTCAGTATCCCAAACTGGAACTTCCTAGAACTGATTACATGGCGTTGAGTCGTCAGGTGAACCATGCTCTTAGGCCTTGAAAGTAAATGTTTCTTTTTCTAAACGTCATCATTATAGCTAGACTTTTATTGAAGTAGTTTATTCTTTCCTTTTCTGATTTTATTTACTATAGGATGCTATGGGTTCCTCAAATTCAGAATTCAGTCATGGTTCCCGTAAACCATCAGCAAATGGAAGTAGTGCTAATTCTTCTAGTTCTTCCACTCCTGGGACACCAAGGGGATCTGTCTCCTCTAGTCAACTACTTGCTCAGAGGAAAATATTCACAGAATCTAAGATAGGAAAATCCAGCTTTCAGAAGCTTCTAGAGCCAAGTCTGCCTCAACTTCCTGGAATTGCGCCTTATAGAATTGTTCTTGGCAATGTAAAAGATAAGGTATTCCTTCTTTCTTCTTCCAAGTTGTCGAATAAGTTATTCATATGTGAAGTTTAAGAATATGTATTGATTAGTAT
Organism: Aleurites moluccanus; assembly: GCA_948193065.1. NCBI lineage: Eukaryota > Viridiplantae > Streptophyta > Magnoliopsida > Malpighiales > Euphorbiaceae > Aleurites > Aleurites moluccanus. The sequence goes on along the minus strand of CANXYC011510720.1, from coordinate 5,333 downwards.
ATGGTAAGGCAATTAGGCAACTATTAGAAATTCTGTTCTGGCTTATGAAACAATGGTGGTCCCCTTTTTGAGAAAGGGGTCATGCATATGATAAATGTCAGTTTTTTCCCTTCGGTTTGATTTGAAAATTCTTCTCTATGGATATTTTCAAGTTATTATGGTGTAGCTTAGAAAATAATGGCTAAATGCAAGAACAATCGTGTAAGCAACAAATAAAGTTTTTTATTTGAGTGTACAAGAATACATGCAGCATGTCCCTTTTTACTGCTCAATGGGGAGGTTAATTGTTCTAGGCTTTTAATCATTCAAGACTGGCTATCAATTGGTTTACAGGCCTGATTCATCCTTTTTATTTTTGAGGATCTTGTGCTTTGCACAAATTTCTAGCCAAGATCAGGAATGCCCATTGAGCGGTCAACAGTACAATGTCAGAGTTAAGAGAATTAATGATCATAAAGGGCTGTATATGATGTAGATATTATAGAAAGGGCATATGAATGTGAATTGATTTGATAGAAGTCTAAGATGTTTTTGTTATCCATTTTCAGATAGAAAAACAGATCAATGAAGATATTTAAATCTTCAAATTTTAAACCATGTAAAAGTTTTGAGGATGAGGTATATAGTTTGTTAGGTAGATCAGGATGACCAATCCTTGATAAAGGTTGTAGTGGAAAATATATGATTTTTGGAGTAGTTGGCTGAACAATTTTTGTCTGCTTTTGTGTTTAACTGTACAATATGAATACTGGTGCTGGTTAAATTAATGCTGTGGGGAAGGATTATAGGGATCTGTGGAATACAGCTTCTGAACAAAGAGAGTATTATTTAAGGGTCTGTAATCGATCTTCTAATCAGTTTAGTTTTAATTTTCAGTAGGGATCTATCGTTGTTAATTGACACAGGGTAAGGTCTCTGTTATGATCATTTATTCCATTTTCTTTCTTTACTATAAGATTTTGAATTTATGGATTTATGATCTGTGATATCAGCTTATGAAGACACGAAGACGGTTGGAAATTCTGCTGGAGGACCTTCCCTGTGATTATGATCCTTGGGATTACTATGAAACAACAGATCAATTATTGGAACCACTGCTTCTGTGCTATGAGTCCCTGGTAATATCTTTTGTATTCTTACAGCAATTCTCTCCTCCAGATAACAGGACAAAGGGACAATGCTAGTGGTTTTAGTTGAAATTGACTTTCAGTAATAAATTTTTGCAGCAATCCTGTGGATCTGGGGTTCTAGCTGATGGTAGGCTTGCTGACCTGATAAGGAGAGTTGCTACTTTTGGGATGGTATTAATGAAGCTAGACTTGCGCCAGGTGCATCTTCTTTTGTGTGGTTTGCTATAGTTACGAGCTTAGATAAAGTTCTGATTACTGAATTTTTGTGATGTAACAGGAATCTGGTAGACATGCTGAAACACTAGATGCAATCACCAGATATTTGGATATGGGCACATATAGTGAGTGGGATGAAGACAAGAAACTGGAATTTCTAACAAGAGAACTGAAAGGGAAGCGGCCACTGGTTCCTCCTACTATTGAGGTAACATGTTTAGACAGCATTTCAGTGACAATAGATCTGAAAATCAAATATGAAAAATTCTTCAAGTGCCATTAACTGGTGCAAATATGCATTAGTGAAAATTGTAGGCTTGCAAGTTGCAACTGAATGGTTGCAGGCTGATGCCTGAGCCAAGATAGTCAAAAGCGTAAGGTGCACTCAAGGCGATAGGTTCTCTTATTGCCCGAGACGCAAGGCGCTCGTGCGAAACAAGGCACCGATTTCTCAAAATTCCAATAATACCTAATAGATTGTTGAAAGCAGTAACATAACAACTATATAAGCATATTCTATATGTTTAGGACAACACCTATATAAGCATATTCTATATCTTTAGGATAATGAAGAGATTTTTAACACATCTAAGTCCAAAACAAAAAATATTAAGCAAACAATTGATAAGTTTGAAAAAAAAAGCATTAAAACTATCATAAAACAACCATAAAGATTAGCCACACAATAGTCCTAAAACTCAGAATAAAATAGTCTTCAAACTTTGCATATCCTAAACTCAGCACAATTGGCAGAAAACATCCTCTAAACCTCTAGAACTCAGCAGAAAATATCCCTAAAATCTATCACTAGAATTTTCATTCAAATAACTGTGTATTATAAAATTAGGAAAAAAGAAATGATAAAAAAAAACTGAAGATAGAGAAATAAGAGATGGGAGAGATTTAAAAAAAGAAAATTCGTTAATAGAAAAAAAATAGGAAAAAGAAAAAAAAAACGCAGAAGATGTAGGAGAAGAACTCAGAAGAGAGAAGCTGAAGAATTTGTATTTGATTAGACTTTTTTGTAATTTCTTTGACTAAGAGATAAAAACTCTATAAGATATGCTAAAACGTCTTTTAGACTCTAAAATTTAAATATGCCGCGCGACTCTTGCCTACTCCAAAATCCTTACCTAAGCGCAAAAGGCGCGGGCCTAGTTAAACGCGCCTCGTCTGGATGTTTTAGAAGCGTAAACCTTAATCCCCACCTCGCCTTAGCGCTTAGGCGTGCGCCTTTGACTACGCTGGGCCTGAGCACAGTAACTACACTCAAAATGTAGAAAGGTATGATTTTCTCTAGGCTTTCTTTCCTAACTGGGACCACTTGAAGAATAAATTTCGGCCGCGAAGAAAACTGGTTTGTTTGAGCTTTCCTTTTGGGGAAAAAAATGCAACTGTATAATTTTTTTTTCCTGATTCTTTTGTTTTTCTAATATAATTTATGTACACTAATGATTTGACGTTCATATGCAACAACTTGAAGCACTATATTTTCCCCAAGTTGTAGTTTTGAGGTAAATAGGTGTAAAGGCAAATGTGAAAATTAATTCCTTTTTAGTATTTCAGCTTCATTTGTCATTTTCTTCGGAAACATAAAGCAAAACTGATTTATACACCTCGGTATTTTTCACTGTAGTGCTTTTGCATAATGTGAACAATAGTCTCAGAGTTGTCAGTTTGTATGGACTGCTTAATTAAATAGTTGAAAATATGGAATTTTCTATTCTTTAGATGGCATTGTGAAAGTTTCCTTTATCATTTATGGTGCAGTTTTATGTATTTTGTTGTTCTCTTCGTAGCATTTGCTATAGTGGATATGTTTGCCTCCTCTTACTGGGTCTTTGCAGGTTGCTCCTGACATTAAAGAAGTCTTGGATACTTTCCGTGTTGCTGCTGAGCTGGGAAGTGATTCGCTTGGAGCTTATGTGATTTCTATGGCATCTAATGTATGATTGCCTACTGCTGCTTATAAATCCATTGCTTTTTTCTGCGAAAGAGAGTAATCTGTCTTGAATTTAATATCAGAGTATTTGCCTTCTATTCTTTGACATTTTTTAAGGGGAGTTCTTAGAAAAAGAATACTAATATTGGCTTGAGCTTACTGTTTGGCAGGCAAGTGATGTCCTTGCTGTAGAGCTTCTGCAGAAGGATGCTCGGCTTGCTGTTAGTGGGGAGCTGGGGAAACCATGTCCTGGTGGAACGTGAGTCTACATCTCTTAGTCTAGTGCTATGAGCAATTTTTTTTGACATGTTCTTATCAATGCATGCATTTAAATGGGTGTTTGTTATAATTACTGCTTGCATATATTTCATGTGACATTTAAAATGGTGTCACTTGTATCATTACTTTGAACAATAGAAGTTAAGTGATTTTCTGCTATCATTTCTGGTGATGTATATACTGTTGGGATTTTCCAAAATAAAAGGATTCATATTATTGGTGAATGCCAGAGTGTGCCATTTCTCTTTGTTGCATCTCTGGATTATTCACTTGTACTTAAAACATGCATTGCCAGCTGGTGCTGTACCAATCTTAGATGCATTTCTGGACCTGACATTCTAATTATGAGGGTTGGATTTTTGCTTAGAAACTATGTTAAACTGATGGTGTATGAGTCATCTTTGCCTGTACTAAAAACACTTGTCTGGGATGATAAACAGAGAAGTACCTGCCCTTATTTTGCACTGCATCTACAGTATATATTCTCATGACATAATATTGGAACAGATTGCGAGTGGTTCCATTGTTTGAAACTGTGAAAGACCTGAGAGGGGCTGGTTCAGTGATCAGAAAATTGTTATCAATTGATTGGTACCGGGAGCACATTATTATGAACCATAATGGGCATCAGGAGGTATGCATTTTATTAAGCCATTTTAAGAGTTGGTTTTGATGGGATACTTGTGGAATTATCTGGAGCTTATACAGTAGTTGTGGACAGGTGATGGTTGGATATTCTGATTCTGGTAAAGATGCTGGGCGCTTCACTGCTGCATGGGAACTTTACAAAGCCCAAGAGGATGTTGTGGCAGCATGCAATGAGTATGGTATCAGAGTAACTCTGTTCCATGGACGTGGAGGGAGTATTGGTCGTGGTGGTGGCCCCACATATCTTGCCATACAATCCCAACCACCTGGCTCAGTAATGGTAAGTTTAAGAATCTGCGCAATGGGGAAACTTTTCGCGAGTTCAGCTTAGTCTTTCGCATCCTTCCCCACGGTTTTCTTGAATATGTAAATGATGATATTTTGTGGTGACTAAAATTTTAATCTGCCAATTGTTCTTTCAAAGCCAGCAACATTTTTTCTTAACTGAATTTGCAAACTGCAAATAATTTCCATGAACTCAATTAAGTGATTTTGGGGGCAAAGAAATTATTCTGATGTTAAACTTGGTATGTGCATTCAATTGGCAGGGTACTCTTAGGTCAACTGAGCAAGGAGAAATGGTGCAGGCCAAGTTTGGGCTGCCACATACTGCTGTTAGACAGCTGGAGATATACACAACTGCGGTGCTGCTTTCAACCCTACGTCCCCCACTTCCACCTCGAGAAGAAAAATGGCGCAATCTCATGGAGGAGATATCAAAAATCAGTTGCCAGAGTTATAGGAGCACAGTCTATGAAAACCCAGAATTCCTTGCTTACTTCCATGAAGCTACTCCCCAAGCTGAGCTTGGCTTCCTTAACATTGGTAGCCGGCCTACAAGAAGAAAAGCCTCAACTGGTATTGGGCATCTTCGTGCCATTCCGTGGGTATTTGCATGGACACAGACCAGATTTGTTCTTCCTGCTTGGCTTGGAGTTGGAGCAGGTTTAAAGGGTGCTTGTGAGAGGGGATTTACCGAAGACTTGAAAGCAATGTACAAAGAATGGCCTTTTTTTCAATCTACTATAGACCTTATAGAGATGGTTCTAGGGAAGGCAGACATTCCTATAGCCAAGCACTATGATGAAGTACTTGTATCTGCTAGCAGGCGAGAACTT
>CANXYC011510671.1:0-33571 GCA_948193065.1 Aleurites moluccanus | reverse complement strand
TTGAAATGAATGTTTTAATGATAATCATATATGACGTAAATATGAAATGTGTATAAGATCCAGAATAAGAGGGTTCTACGGGTTTATGATGGCCTTAAGCCTACTCTTTCCCTAGGACCGTCGCACCACTGGAGTCGGAGTGTGACATGATTGATGTAATTTTTATTTGCATATGTGATTAATTGTTTGAATATTTTACTTACTCAATGCTTACCTATTATTGAGTTAATTTAGTCAAGCTAAATTTAAAGAGAACTTCACACAACTAAAGTATTGTAAATTTAAATATTCTAGACTTTTATTTAATATGGATTAAATTAATACCTCCTTTCAAACTAAGGACAATGTGAAATTTAAGTATAGGGGAGGGAATAAATAATTTTTATTTTTATTGTCTTATTTTTATTATTTGTTTAATTTTGTTAATTTTAAAATTTTTATCTAATGAGAATGCCTAATTTGTGAATATGCTTGAATTTTGATAAATGAACTTGTGAAATAGACATTGTTGATATAATTGGATTTAATAATTTATTCCTTATTAGCTATATATTTGATATTAAATTTTAATTTCATATGATGATTTTTCATTCTCTAGTGTGATTTTTGAGCCTATTTTTGGATTGATAAAATTAAATCAATGTTATTCTTTTTTTAGTGTTGACCATCTTGTTGAAATAATTTTAGAACTTACTTGTGAATACTTATTGAGATCACATAAATGTAGTGTCACGTCCCACTTTTGGAACGCAACGGTTCTAGGGCACAGGTAAACTTAAAGTTATCGGAAACTAGTAGAACCCTTTAAACTTTTCAATCATTAATCATTCATATATTAATCCATTCATTAATATTTAAATTTCATTTATTACTTATTAATTTTTTAGAAATTTCGACAGAGTCTCCTTTATATTTTTCATATTATTCGCAACCCAAAACTGAGTCTTTCAAAAATTACACAGCCTATATAAAAATATATATATTTTTTTACACTCCCAATATTTTACCATCCATATATCCTTAACTCAATAGTTCACACAATCATATAAGACACTTATATATATATATATATATATATATTCATACCATGTAACAATCACATTTTAACATTATCAGTATCAGTATTACTGTATTTGCTATTTTTAGTATTACTATCATTAACTATGCCATACTCATTTACCATTAGATATATTTTTAACTTCAGTATCATATAATATATTCACAAATTAAACAAAACTATCTATTTTCCCAAAATGTACCCCATGGAGCTCTACAGTATATACAGACTGATTCCAGAAAATTTACAATAGAGTTTTCGGATGTCCCAAGTACAGAGGAAGGAAAATGACTTGGGATTTTGCTCCTAGTGCTTCTTTCTTGAAAAATAATTAAACAAACCATGGATGAGTATTAATATATTCAGTGAGTAAGTATACATAATTAAACATGAGGCACAGGTAAATGATAATAAAATAAATCAATGAAAGTTAAGTGACAATGAATACAATGAATGGATATCAGTATATCAAATTTGCATATCAAAGGCTACTATTTGCACACCAAATTCCATTGGAAGTTTGGAATAGGTAACAGTGATATCAATAACAAATAACGTTGGGTAAAGAAATGGATATCAATGGTAAACAATATGGATTCATGTTGACATAAGTATTACATTTATATTCACATGTTGAAGAGACAAATATTGGGCCTTGAACACGTATCATCTGCATGTAAGATATCATAAGACGGCCAAACCTCATGGCTAAGATAAGTCCCTTCCTAGCCATTTCACATTGTAAAGAAATCATTGTGCATAATGCCGATGGTGCTTACCCACTACCCATCGGTTAGGTAGCTCTGTCAAATCCACATACAAATAGGACATTGAAAATCAATAACAATATCAAGTAATCATTAGTAATTGTGAGGCCTCGCCCGAGTGCCGCCGTCCGGGCCCGCCCTCTTTCAAGGGGAAAAGAGAGGCATTAGGGCATCGGAGCGCTCATATAGGGGCAATTTCTCACGGAGGAGACGAGCTTAGCGCCTTTTATTTGAAAATGATTTTGATGTTTTGAAGTCGCCACCTTAAGTTATTTTTGTTGGGAAAATTTAAGGTAAAAACCCATTTTGACTCAAATTTTACCCAAAGGAAAAAAAAAAAAAAAAAGTGCACTAGTCCTTGAAACCAATGAGGATTCGGGGACTAGGTTTTCAGTTGAACTTGGCTTTCAATTTTAACCTTGATCTAAAATGATTTTCATGAACAATTAAAGAAATGACATATAGGATGCATGAACAAATAATTAAATAGATGAACAATATAATCAAGTAAAATAATTAAAAGAAAGAGATAAAAGTGAATTATTACATCATAAATACCTCAAAAATAGGGGATATCAACTCTAGCCCTTATGGGTTCTAGGTTGATCACACATTCCCCAAATAATATACAACAAATAAAGTTAAACAAATAATTTAAGAGAAAAGAGACGGTTTTGTCATTTTTTGGATTTGAAGCTTTCATCCAGCTTGCCTGCGTATCCCGTCGAATGGGAATCAAAACCCACGCAGTTCTTCCTTCTCGCGAAGGAGGGTTGATTTTATGCCTAATTTATCATGTTTTGATTCTTTACTTTAATGCTTTACTAAAATAAAGAGGATGAGTTAGAAAACGTACCTTTGCCCTAGCTTCTAGGGATGCTGGCGGACGGAGTGCTCTTACGGAGCGGAGTTCCACCTTGGACCGGGGGACGCCTCGAGGTGATGAGTCGGGATGCCTTCTTAGCTCTTAAGAAAGCGAATCGGCGGAAGGACCTTGCTTCGAGGAAATATTCAACTGAGAGGCTCAATACACCCCTAATGGCAACTCTTTTAAATTGAAAGAGAGCCAAAGAAGAAGAAAATATCACTTGGAGAGGAAAAAAGAAGAAATCTAGTGACGAAAACGATTTCTTGGTCTTTTTTCCTTGCCTTTTGCTTATTTCGGGCTGTTTTTCCTTCGTTCTTGTTGTCTGGAAGGTGGGGGGAGGCCCTCTACTTATAATAGGAGCTCCAGGGGTTGATTCCCATCCATTTTCTATGTGGGAATCGCAAAAAATCGGATGAAGCTCGTCGCTGCCGCCGGAAAGGGGGGTCACTGCCGCCAGAAAGGGGGGGCGGCACCACCACAAGCCTAGGGCGGCACAGGCCCTGAGGGAGGGCGGTGCCGCACCAGGGCAATCCTGGGCCTGGCAGCTGCCGCCCAGAGGGGGTGGCGGGCAGCACTGCCAAGCCTGGAGGGCAGCAATAGTGGCCCGACTTCGTTCCGAGGCCATTCCGGGTCCGTCTGGGTGCGGGTTCGATTCCGGAGAATGTCGTTCAGGTCGATGCGAGTCCGAGGGGTGTAAAAATGAGTGTTTACAATGAGCGTCAAAGGTTGAATCTTTGTCAAGTCAATCCGATCATTTATTTTTCCGGCAGCAAAGGTTTTACATTTATTTAATTTTTTTCGTTCTGTATTATAATTCTAGAGCTTTGCATTGTTATTTTTGTGTTGATTTTATTGTCTCTGATCTATTTTCTTAAAAGTTTGAGTTGTTTTAATCAAAGGTTAACTTGTTTTAATCAAAGGTTAACTAGGCTTACTTGCTTAAGGGGCTTTCTGTTAACTAGAATTATTTTTATGGTAATGAATTTGATAAGATGGATATAATAACCCTAAGGGGCAATGATATGATTTGTGTTTAGATTATGTTTAACAGTTGGGTCAAAGCTCTAATTTTATAACAGTTCCGGCTGTCATATTTTTGATTTATCATTTAGTGAGGTGTCACGCTTATTACGAGTTTTGAAAGTCTTATATTTTCTCGTTCCCTAATGTCGGTCAAGTGTCCTTGAGTCTAGGGCATGATATATATATATATATATTGTTTTTTACTATTATTACAATTAAATATATTTAATTTAATTTTATATACAACCACATATTTTTTAACCTAATATTATTTTAAAATTTAAAAAATAATCATTCATAAAAATTAACTAAAGATAAATAAATAAAAAAAGTCTGATTCTTGAGAAAAATATAAATTTTAAGAATATTAATGAATGGAATAGATAAATTTTGAATTTTATATTAAATTCTTTTTTAGAATTATTTTTTCATTGATATTTTATTAGTATTTTTTCTTAAATTTACAATAAAATAATGATTTATAAAAGAAAACTTTTATTTAAAACTGACAAATCAAAAGTGATCAAATTAAATCAAATCGACAATTTAGTTATAATGATGATTTAATTTGATTTGAAAATTTTTTTAAATCGAATATATTAATTTAATTTGATAATAACACTTTAAATCGATAAAACCGAATCGATGCAATCCTACATAAGGAGTTGACAGTACCTCAGATTTGTGACCTTATTGATCACGGTGAACCACATATTTCGATTATCTAATATATCCTTTGGAGTTTTACATTTAAGTGTTTTTTTTTTATTTGTATTTAAAGTTTTTTTTTTATTTTGGCTCAATAATTCCTATTTTCAATGGATAGCTAACCTCTTTCATTTAAGAATAGGTTTCAAAAAATTTTATAAAAAAATGAATGAAGCTTTAATTAAAGTGTTGCAGAAAAGGCATCCCTGCATATCTATACTACTTAGAATCCTCTCGTATCTTGAAGCTAAATTTTGTAAGCTTATGGAAAGGTTTTTAAAACTCATATTTCAAATTCAATTTTTTTTTTTTTTTTTTTTTTTTTGGTTATTAAAAAAGATATGAAAAGGTGTTTAAAACAAATATTTTGGTAACTCCTATAATAGTTTCAAGAGATGCAGAGGTGCACAAAGTGGTATCACAAAACCATGAAAATGTGTTTATTCATGTTTATCCTAAATCTATCAGGGACTTACTTTGAGACTTTTTTATTCTTCAAATGAATGGAAATTTGCATAAGAAATTCCATGTTCTTATTGCTAGTTTCTTGAGAACACCACACCTTAAAGCTAAAATTACTAAAGATATTGAAAATTTTGTCGACCTCAGGCTAAATTACACATGTTATCCCTTAACTTAACTTTTAATTTAGTAAGATTCCTAAACTTTGAATTGTTATACAAAAATCCCTAGACTTCGATTTAGTAGTAACTGTCACATCTCCCATTTCTAAAACGTGATGGTCCTAAGGTACAGGTAAGTTTAAGACTACCTAAACCCGTAGATCCCCGAGTTACAAACAATACAGATAAATTACAAAATTTTACAGAAAATTTAACAGAGTTTTTCCTATAATTTAGATCTAATACCCAAGACCAAGTTCCTCTCTTCGTCAAGTAAAATATAGCACAACCTACATAGAGAGAATTCTCCCAATAAAATCTCCTTATATCATCAACTTCATTATAACAACAAACAAGGCACTTCTATATTCATAATCCAACAAACATACTCATTCGCATAAGTTATTCAATATTCATATAAACATATTTATTTTACACATCTAAACAATTATAAAACCATGGAGCTCTAGAGCATACTGTATTAATAATATATAAGCAAAATTAATTACATTATGCTGCAAAGTATCTAGCGAAGGGAAGAACTGCTGGAACTGTTTTTCTACTGCAAACCTGAAAAATTATAAACAACTAAAGAGTGAGTATTTCTACCCAGTGAGTAATAAATATATTAATAAATGCAAAAGGTAAAATGTGATTGGTAATGATGGTAACATATCTATGGTTCTACTATTTGTATAAATCATAGGAAATAAAATTTAAATAAACAAATAATATAAATAATTACTTTAGGTTATAAGCAAATAATTTGGATATAAGGTATGCATATTAAACTTTTGGTTTCACATAGTGAATTCAAATGACAGAAATATTATAATCCACATAAAATATTGAGAGCAGAGGCCAATATTAAGACATACTCCTCCACATGTACATAAGGTTGATCAGACCTTATGGTTAGGACAATAACCCCTTCCTAGTAAGGGTCCACATATAACCATTGTGCACAATGCCGATGTTACCCAATCGGTTAGGTATTTCTATCACAAATTTTGTCACTTCCTAATTTCGGAACATGACGGTCCTAGAATGCAGGAAATGCCAGAGGCAACGAGCACCCATAAAACTCAGTATCACATACAATTACCAAATACTATCAATTAATTAATCAATTATTCAATTAAGTTCCATTCTAGCATTCTGTAATATGTCTGTAATTATTCTGCAATTGACTATAACTATCATTATCTCATGCCATAACATTAATTAAACTCCACAATATGCCATACATATATAACTGTAATCTAACTATGCCATTATACAACCCATGGAGCAACAAAAATATACATACAAAATACAGTGTTAAAATAATTACACTGTCACAAAATGTAGCAGGAATCCACAGAGATATCAACAGACGGGATTCTGCCACCTAATCTTCACCTGGAAAAGGGAAACAAATGAAAGGGTGAGTATAAAATACTCAGTAAATCTAATATGCATTGACCATAAGAAATGACTAGAATATCAATAAATAGTAGGCAGATAATTAATAAATATTAATCTGCTCAACAATGTCTGAATAAAAAAATATGAATATAGTGAATGACTGTAGAATCAATAAACAGATCAATGAAAAATATATCACATGGATAAGATAGATAAAGAGCCATGAAACTCATATCACATGTATCAATATACATAAGACTGATCAGGTCTTATGGCTAGGATTGTTAACCCTTCCCAGCTAGGGTATCATTATACAATGTACACATTGCCGACGGTATGTACCCACTACCCCGTCGGAGAGGCAACTCTGTTAAATCTTATTAGAATCAATAAGAGCACGAAACAAGTTAATCAATATCAATAAATAATAAGGATCTCATCAAATAACAGTAGCTCATGAATTTAATCAAACGAGACTGCAATTAAGCAATGGAAGTAGTAATAAACATAGATATTAAGAATAGTAATAAACATTGGAATGATTCAAAAGTTGGCTAAACAAGTCAAAAAGTTGGCTCAATTGGCATGCCAATGTCGCTGGCGATGATGGCATTCAAATGGTAGGCCTATGGATGAAACAATAGTAGGCCTATGGCAAAATGAACTAGGAATTTTATCAAACACATGGTGTGCAATAATGAATGGACAAATTGGCTAGGTTATGGTGCAATATTGATATTGCCCATATAGTCAACAAACAACTCACAATGTAGGAAACACAAGAGACATAAATTTGTCAATAATAAACACAATCAAAAAGATCAAAATGGCATGGAAAATCAAAGGAAAACATGACAAAATTTCAAGGCAAAATGCCTTAGGTGGGTTCGGCCAAGGTTGGCATTTTGGAGCAAGTATCCAATCAACATTTTAACACAATAGACATGATAATGGATGCATATTAAACTCACCTAGCACTTCAAATCACTTGAATTGCTCACTTTGCCATCAAAATCTTCAAAGTAGGCAAAAATTGTAACTTTTTAATTCTTTGCTTTCTATATCAAACCAATCACATATAATCTATCTATTAACCATCAATTAATATAATCTAACCTTATTTAACATTAACTAATATTAATTCAAAAATTTATCTCTTACAACTTTGAATTAGGATTTTCATATTAGGAAAATTTACCAAATGCATCAATTGATGCAAATTAACACTAAACACATTCTATTTAACATTTAACACATCTAAATCAACTATTAAACCAAAGAAATCATTTTGTTACCTTAAGGTGATGGTCCACCCAAAATCTCACTTCAAAGGATTCTTGAAATTTCTTGATTTTTCAAGTGAATCAAGGATGGAAAATGGAAGAGCAAAGGTTAATTTTAGGTTTTCCTTAGGTTTTCCTTAAAAAAAAAAAAGCTTGAAAATGGAGGGAGAAATGGTAGTGGGAGGTTCGTCCAACAAGAAGAAGAAGAAGAAGAAGATGGAAAAAAAAATTCTTCTAAATGTTGCTTATATAGGTGGGTTAAATGACAAATTACATTTAAGTCCTCAAACTATCCATAAATTGGACTTTGACCTTATGTCCTTCTATAATTTATTAAGACAATTCTGTTGAGAATTAGATTTAAAAGTGGAAACTGAAATAGCTTCTTTTTATCAGTACTTTATTATAAAAATAGTTTTAGAACCATTCTGAAATTCAGATATTTGGTTTCCCACTACACCCCTAAAGTTCAACTTATTTATGATTTTGCCATTACTTAAATTTTCAGTGTTCCTAAACATTTTTTACCTCTTTCTTTTTACCATAATTTCACATATAAATATATGATTCTTTACCCCCTAGTTTCAATCAGAAATTCATCTGTTAAACAGACTGCTATTTCTCCGGGCAGTGTTATTAACACCGATATTTTCTGGGACAGTATCTTAAATGCATCTTAACTGTGTTTCAAAAATTATTCTTAATTATTTCAGTGTTCCCAGACCCATAATTGGTTATGCTATTATTCAATTATGGTAGTTTTTCCTAGGGTATTACAAATTCATATAAGCATTTAAATTTAAAACATATAATATCATATTGAAGATGTGACACACAAGTAAAGCTACAATGTGGGTTCAACCAAGAAGTAAATTAGGGAATGCCTAATTATTAGGGTTCAACCAAGGTAAGAATTTAATAAAATTATGTTCAACTCCAATCCTATTGCTTCAATTAACTCTATTAGGATAGCAAAAGATAATCATGAATCAATTTGGAAGAATAACAAAATAAAAGTAAAGGTATACACATTGGAGGGTTCGGCCAATTTAGGGTTCTACTAAACTAAGTTCAATTCTAAATCAAACACTTATAATAGCTCAATTAAAGTTTCAAGATATATTACATAATCAAATTTAGACAAATGAACAAAGGAAATAACAAAAAATGGTGCATTAATGGTTCGACCAAGTTAAGGTATTTCAAGGAAAATGGACACAATTTTAAATGGCAATGGAAATGAATTTATTAACATATCTATTACTCACCTCAAAAGTAAAACCAAGCTTTCCCTTCTACCTAGCTCAAATGTAGTGATTTTTCCTTCACTTTGTCACCACTTTCTTCCAACTTTTGAGCTACAATTCAAATGGAACACATTATAACACTTATTTATGCTTCAAATAGATAAATAAATATTCAATTTGAATTTTCCCCTTAAATCTCAAAATCTAAGTTTTGGCATAATCTACCCTTTTTTCATATCTTCCTCTAATAAATTTATTTCTTCAATCTAATCATGAACGCATTACTTACTAATGCTAAATAAGCTACTACAACAATTAAATTGAATTTTCCTTTCTTATTCTCAAAATTTAGGTTTTGACATAAATCTATCTTAAGCTTTAACTTTCTCTAATGAATGAATTTATCAATTCCAATTAGATATTCATTATTCTCTGCTCCTAATAGCATTCCTAAAACCTTCAATTTGAATCAAATCATTCTATTTCAAAAATTAGTTTTTCACAACTTCTATATCTAAATTCATGCATCATCTTAATAATCTAATACCATACATCATCTATTCTACCTCTTATTTACTAATTGAAACCCTAAAATCAAATAAAAACTTAAGTTTGAGAAATTACCTAAATGAACACAACTTGTTCTATCTTCCTTTTCCTTTAATTTTCTTTATTTTTAAGCACTCCAAACTCTTGATTAATCAAGGAAAAACACTTATCTAGTGGTGGGCTATGAAAAATTTGGTGTGAAAATGGTGAAATTTTGAGAAAGGATGAAGAAGAAATGGAGGAGGAATTGATGAAGATGTTTCGGCCAAGAATGGTGAAATGTGTAGAATTCTCTAATTTGGTTCTTATATATTAGTTTAGTCAAAGTGTGAACCAATAGAAAAATTTGGGAAAAAAATTAATTAAAATTTGAGTGAATTTACTATTTTATCCATCTTACTTCTAACTAATTACAATTAATCATCAATTATGATATAGAAAATTTAAAGGGCATTTTGGGTCTTTAGAATTTCATGTAGAATTTAAAAATATGGTTTTCATAAGGGGACCTACCACTAAATATGGATTTCCAAAATTATCCTTGATAGTTCTACTTATTTACAATAATGTCATTAATTATTTTATTTTTTCTTAACTATCTTACCAATAATTCTAATCACCTTAACTTCATTAACTACCTTTTCTAATATTGCTAATTCATAGCTTAACCTTCTAATTAAACATATATGAAACAAATTTAGAAAGATAATCTACAGATAACTAATAAAAATTTGTTTACCGATTGATGTTTCGTTAAAATTTCACTAAGGGTAATTTAGTAAATTCTAGGGTGTTACAGTAACAATAATCATTGTTGTTGTTTTCCAGCCTAAATTTCGCCGGAATGCTTATGTAGCTTTCAAATCAACATTTTTAATATTAATTTACACTAACTGAGACGCCACATGGCATTTTTATTTTTATTTATAAATATATATTTTCTATTTATATTTATATATTTTTAAGGAGGCCTTACCTATCGATCGAAGCACTTTGCAAATGTTGGAGTCGCCCCAATCGAAGCTCACAACCACCATCATCTTCATCACCATTGGTGGCCAAACTCAAAGCCATTGTCGCCCTCAACAAACACATCCATGTCGCTTACAAAGAGATCTCTACCTTCTACGTTCATCACAAGTCCAAGATCGGCTAGAACTCTTAATCAGCCTATCTTCATTGTTGCAGAGTCGTCCACATGAATGATCACCAAAACCAGCACACCAGGCGCTTGCAGATCGGGCCACCTCCACAAGCCTCACTGTTGATTTCCATGCACCATCAGTCAATATATCTACTTTGATCCATCATCATAATACCAGGTGAATTCTTCTCTCCTTCAATGCTAATATAACTTCACTCATTTGACTCTCTAAACAAAATTTTCACTAATAAAAAAATAAGAGTTAAAAATTTGAAAATTCTAATAAATTAGCAAACAATTAGTTGAGTCTAATTCTCTTCTTCTCTAACTCTCTATATTACAAAATTGGTTCTTGATTTTTTAGGATTTAAATTATAGGTATTGTGAAAAAATTGTATAAAATTAGAGGATTTGGGATTAATTATATCAGAGCCACTGGAGAATGGTTGATTTCATGTTAGAGTTAGCGTCTTTTGTTATAATAATAAGTGATTTTGGTTTGTTTTTGAAGCATGATGGCCTGCCTCTTGACTTTTTTTTACTTTCCACTAGTGATTGGATATTGTGGTGGTGATGGTGCGAGGTTTGGAAGAGGAAGATGGAGTGGAGAGTGTGGATATGCTCCTTTTTTGCTTCTCTCTTTTATTTTTTTATTAAAAAAAATAGAAATATATATATATATATAAATAAAATAAAAATATCAAGTGGCATCTAGGTTAGAATAAATTAATATTAAAAATATTGAGTTGGATGCCATATAAGTATTCTAGCGAAATTTAGGTCAGAAAACGGCAACAAGAATTGTTGTTGCAACTAAATCGAAGTGTAGGAATTTTTATGTAACAAATCGAAATTTAGGGATCTTACTGAATTAAGAGTTAAGTTCAGGGATAATGAGTGCAATTTAGCCTGTCAACCTCACCTTGGCATCTTAGCAACACATGCAACTTGTTCAAGAATAAACCAAAAAAGTCTTTTTATTTCTTTCTTTCAAACCAAAATGGTTTTGAACAAGTAAAA
Source organism: Aleurites moluccanus (assembly GCA_948193065.1). NCBI lineage: Eukaryota > Viridiplantae > Streptophyta > Magnoliopsida > Malpighiales > Euphorbiaceae > Aleurites > Aleurites moluccanus. The sequence continues at coordinate 21,875 of CANXYC011510671.1, read as the reverse complement.
TGGTAGAAAAAAAAAATCCAAGACTACAATTTTCCAAAAAGTATCACAAACCCAGTTAAAGTAAAACCAATATTATAAGAATTGGCCCAATCTGATCGATTCAACTAGAAAAATCAAATATCAATTCATAGGCCAGATCGATTCTCATAATAAACCTGCTTATAATATATCTGGAAAAAACTCAATGACTCGGTCAGGTACCCAATAATATGATTGACCTTAATCGAATAATCCGGATCAACCTATTTTTTATTAGATTTTTGCATAAAAATAGTGTCATTTTGTTAGTTTTTATATCTGTAAATGCCTAATGTTGCTTTTCTTCTATGTAAATGTCTTTGCCAATATCCATTCTAATGCCCACACCAATACCCAACACTTAACATCCATACCAACACCTTCACCAAACACCCATGTGCAAAACCCTAGCATTTAATGTAGTGGTCTCCCAATTCTAGGGCAAAAAGCAACTTCCATCAATGTAAAAACATCTTTATCTTCTTTCTTTCATTTTTCTTTTGACCATCAAGGCTTTTGGTTTTCCTAGCCACCATGGAAAGCTCCTAGGGATTTCAGCTTGAAGAGAAACTTAGAGCAAAGATGGAGGAGAGTTTATCCAAGCTTCAAATCATTTTATGCCAAAGGATTCTTTGAGTTTTGTATTTCTTTTACTGTTCTTGTCTATAATAATACTTCATTGTAGTTTATAGTTATATTTTTAAGAATCTTGTTCCATAACTATGTATTAATTGATTTTATATATGTAAGACTTGACTTTTATCTTTCTTTATATTGAATGAATGCATGTGTTTGTATTAAGAGCTTGATCACCTCTCAGATGATTTTAATTAATTGAAAGACTTTGAGAAAGGATTTTTAGACAACAGACCATAGATCTTGCATTATAAGTTGACCGAGGTGAATAGATTTGTTAGCGATACTCCCCTAAGTAGCTAAAGCACTAAAAGCTCTATTTAGGAGTTCTCATAAAGGTTAATTCATCCTTAATCTAATACTCTAATGGAAGAGATTTCATTATGAGTTAGCTAGGATAATGCCAATGATGGTCTAGAGATAAAGCATTATCTGGTGTTAGGAAAGAGGCGTTAGCATATAAAGTTGACTAAATGTCTCGTTTGTGAAGTAATTGATGCTTGTTTTGGTCAAAAGGATTAAAACCCTAACTACACTTGTGTTATTGTGTTTTCTTTAGTTAAATGCATGTTATGTTAGTTTATATTTAATAGTTTTAAAATCCATTTTCCATTTTCTATTTTCCAAATAATCCAAGGCTAACTATAATATTAGTAGATTATCTCTCAAACTTTATGGGATCGATAACTCTTATTAAAATTGCTTATTACTCTGACTCGTGCACTTGTGGTATAAGACTGAAAACAAATAAAATTTTTTGCACCATTGCCGAGTATGAGTGTTAGTCCAACTGAAAAAAAAGCTTTTGGGAAGTGACTTTTAAAAAAGGAAAAAGACTTCCTGGAACATTCTGGCTAATCACCATCCTTCTAACTATCTTCAACATCTAGAAAGGTCTTGTCGAAAGAGTAGCTTCTCAATCATCAATTTAGTGGCTAACCACTTCTTTTTCAACTGGTCACTTTCCATTGTCTTATACCATACCTTCTTTTCTACTGGAAAGGTCACATTGAGAGCCATTATTAAATACTTTCACTCAAACAACCAGGGAAGGCGGAGTGGCCAAAGATGCAACATCAAGAAAGAAGCCAACTCTAGCTCTACCACCAGTTTAGGTCTCGTACCTCTTTTCAAGGTTCTGCACCTTCCACCGGCTGAGATCCAACACCTTTCATCAAGATGCAGCTCCTCTAACCAAGGTCCAACAACTTTAGCTCAGCTCATCTACACTCACAAGAATCCATTACCATTGAATAATCTTGATTGATTAAGCTTTACATTTCTGAAATTAATACTCGGTTTTTGCTATCTTTCCATACATGTAGGTTCATCCTGATACTGCACCCGTGTTAGTATATCTTTTATTAAACGTGAAGGAAAAGACAAACATGTGCTTATGGGAATGGAAAATTCAAAGAATCTGAATGTCATCATCACTCCCTTCAAGGATATCTTTGTTGTCAAGAATGGGATAAGAAAACTTGATTCTTTTATTCATTAAAGATAAATTCACTCTATTGATCTAAATTCTTTTTTCTTTTTGTTAATTAAAACTTTCCTCTTTTCACCAGGTAAAATAGATAAATAAAAAAATATTTTCAATGAAATAATATTCAAATATTCTATTGAATATACAAGTAAAAGACATATTCAATATAGGTAAAAAAAATTCATATTATAATTTCAATATTCAATTACTGTTTATGGCAAGGCACTGTATAAATGATTATTTCCAGTCAGAAGAAATTGAATGCCTGGTTACAGCATAAAATATCATGCCCAATTATATAACCTCAGTCCAAACGAAGTTCACAAGTTTAGATTCTCAAATGATTTATCATACACAATGAGGTTAGAATATCCAAATTAAAGCTGTAGCAAGGGGCTTGCCCCCAGTGAGCCATACATATTCTCCCAAGTCAAGTTCTGTCCTACCATCTATATATAACATTTCCTTGCTCATGTAAAACATCAGGTCGATACAAGGACAAAAAGCAAAAGATGAATGTGACTATTCTCCAGAATTTCCTTTACCTCTGCAAATACGGCAGCAGATGATGCCAAACACTGGTTAATCTAGTTGGAAGTCTCGAGAAAGCAGAGATCGTTCTACACAAATATCACTTCAAACTTTGCACATGGATTGATTTCCAAGTGATTCTGGAAATCAGCATCCCCGTTGAATTTGAACGTATACAAAGCTTGCCTCTGCATCATGCCTACCGGGTATATTCTGTAGACTTTATAATCGTCTCCTCCTCTTATGCTTTCAGGTCTTTCCTGCTTCCATATGGGCACGTGTTTCATAGACTTGAATTTCTTAAGCACTTCAGACTCCAGGGCATTTAGGGACAAATTTCCAGACCTGCACACCATAGTTTTATTTATATTTTATAGAACAGAAACATCCAGACACTAGAATGACATAAAAGTCACATTGTCATGTCTACTACATCAATCTAGACAAAAGTAAACACGAAAGATCAGATGTGAAAAGAAATGCAAAATTAACTGTAACTATACTAATTTATGAAATATTTATGCATCTGAATTATAGAATGAACAGAGATTTAATAGCTACTGGACTAGTTTTCTTTTATCCTTTGAACTTTATTTATCGAGAATGTATGCCTGCCTGCTAGTGTATGCAGCATATATGAGCATATATGAGCATGTATATATTTATGCAATCAAATCTGAGAAGGCACTTGTGAAACTGATGAGTTCACCTCAAGAAAATGGACACCATCTCGAACCTTCCTCTTTCTCTCACATATAAATGATACACCGTCTCTAGCCCTCTGGTGCACTTGCAAGGGCGCTTCTTGAACCCTGGGCTATGTTCTTCTTTGTCCCGAATCATAGTAGCCAAGTGAATGCAAAGACGGCATGATGAGTGTACAGCCGCCATATCAACTAGGGCCTTGAAAGAATCAGATGGGCCCTCATACTTCCACCTGAATAATGGAGACTTTGTGAGTGGAAACATTGGAAATAACAAAAAAAAAATCTCCACAGCACATACCCAACAGAACAATGATAGCAATATCAAACCACAATCAACCTTGAAAATATCATATCAGCTTTCTGATAGATCAGACTCAGTTGTACCTTAATGATTGATTGTACTCATCAGGATTTTCTGCAAGGTATTTCATAGATTTTGCAACTGACTCAGCATCTTCTAGCTTTTTGATATGTAAAACTGAACCAGGTGCAGGAGCAAAATCTTGTATATTTGGAGCACCAACAACCACAGGTATAGTACCTATAATATTGTAATTTTGGTTATCTCTGAATCTTCAGGTTCCCATTTTTTTAGTTAAGAGAACTTTTAAGTACATATTTTTATATTCATTCCAATAAATTATTTCTACTTCTATGTCAGAGAGAGCATACATATTCTGAAGTAAATCTTTATAAACTCGAAAGCAAAAGAATGTGCAAGCATTTCTCAAGAATAAATCCTAATCCCCCACCATTAACCGAGGCATATGGTGCAGAGGGAAAGAGAGACTGAGAGGTAATCCCCATACCAGCAACAAGAGATTGGAAGAATTTTTCAGTGACGTAATCCTCCTCATTTGAGTTCTCAAAAGCCAAGCTAAATTTATAGTGTTTCAGAGCCTCTACTTTGTCCACTGTAAAAGAATTGCTTTATATCAGAATTTATCATGCATAATTCCAGCTAAATAAAATATATATATGAAACTGATACTATTCAGTGTTATGATCAAAATTAAGGAATCAATTCGCAATATCTTGCAAACCAATCGCATGAAAGAACAGAATGAACTGCACATCCAATTGTGGCTAAGTCTTTCTGCATCACCTTTTATTTAACCCATAAGGAAAAATAAATAAATAAATAAATATACCCAAGACATCTCTTAGGATGGATGTGTGGAGATACAAGAAAGAATCAAATCAAGAACGAGTGCATTCAATATGAAGAAGGAGAAAGTAGGATCCATTGAGTATAATTCAAGGGGCGGGCAATTCAGATGGTTTTTCCATATTCAAAATACATTTGTGAATGCAACAATACAGAATATTGAGTAGATCCAAGTTACACATTTGCAGGGGACGACAGGTGGAAAGAGGAATCATGCGAGAGTTCTTTCAACCATTTAAAAAATTGTCAAAAAACCAAGCAGAATAAAAATAAAGGACTTGTATAAACAGACCCCAAGCATGTTGGCATTGAGGTTGAGTTATACTGTCAAACAAAGCCCTCCTTAATCAGCTTAATCTCTTCTATGACATTTTATTTACATTCAGAAATGCTAGACACAACTGCTCAGTTAATGTACCAGATTCAGAGTCAGTAGCGTAGCCATAGTTTTAGCTTATTACATAATTTCTTACTAAAAGTACCCATAAGTATCCAAAGCACAAGGTGCAAAGATAACTATTTCCTAGGCACAGCACAGGTGTGCGCCAAGGAATGTGAAGCACATTCTCATTATTAAAGTGCATAAACAATTACATAATACTTCTAATGTCCAAGTACAATGGACTACCATTACGTGAAAGAGCACCAATGTTAAAATGAAGACAATTACCAAGCAAGTTCAACTTATGCGATGAACCATTAAAATCATATTGTAATTGTTGACTTGTAAATATTTTTAGGAATCTCCTAGCATGATTATAGGAGAATGTTTTTTCCTTGTTCATTTTATTTCCTTGTTCATTCTTTCCTATTTTAGGACTGTAGGTTGCGTATAAATCTGTGTACAGATGCTTGAATATGAATGAATAAAAGAGCAATTTCTCTCTCAAAATGGTATCAGAGCCACTGTTCCAAAATTTGGCCAGAGTGGAGTGATTTCTCCTCCTCCAGTGGTATTCTTTTCTGTTTCAATTTGTGAAACACAGCTGCCAATCAAAGTTTACGGACCAATAGGTGTGCGTTACCGCCACCACCCAAACAGAAGGTGTGCCCAGCCACCATCGGCGATCGTGAGAAGGAACGTCACTGGAAACCAATTGCCGGCACCACCCAGCATTCTGGCTTCCGAACTCATGTTCCGGCGCGGGAAGCCTTTTACAGTGAGCTTCGCCGGACTTTGCTCAGACTGGCGCGCCTGAGGATTGTGACGCAGACCAGGTAACCCTCTTGGCCTGGGTTTCGTTTTTTCTGCCTCAAGTTGGGTCCGATTATTCTGCCCGAGGTTCGGTTCTGCTGGATTGCGTTTGGTTTTGGTTTTGTTAAATCTGAGCTGCTGATTTCCATACCCATTTTCAATCCAGTGTCTGGTTCTTGTATTCTACCTTGAGGATTGGCCTTTATTTCGGTCTGTATGTGTCCACCTTTTACTCGGCTGAGTTTATTTTGTTTGGATTTACTGGTGCTGTTATTTTTGGGCCTGTTGAGTTATAAATTAATTGGTTCTTGGTAAAAAATGGTTGATGAAAAAATCCTATAAATAAGTGAAAAAATTTATCCCTACAAATTAGTCATGTTAAGTTAGATGGGATCAATTATCTAGCGTTGTCTAGATCTTGTTTGTTGTTTATACAAGCTAGGGCACTACAAGGTTAACTTAATGGTACTAAATCAAAACCAAAAGCATCCCACTAAACTGGCCAACAATAGGACTCAAAAAATTCATTGGTCATGTCATAGCTCATTAATTCTATGCAGCCCCAAATTGCAAAAGGGTATTTCTTCCTTGACTCTGCTTCTAAAATCTGGAATGCTACAGCCCAAACGTATTCACGAGTGAGTAATGATGCCCAAATCCATGAGATGTAATACGTGTCATGCAACCAAGGCAAGATGACTATTGCTCAATATTTTGCTAAGTTGAGTAGCTTGTGGCAGGAACTTGATTGTTATCAAAATTTCCAAGCAAAATGTCCTGTTAATGCAGTAAAATATCAAATACTGGTAGAAAAAGGATCATATCTATGATTTCCTTGCAAGGTTGAACATGGAATTCAATCAAATTCGGGTTCAAGTTCTTGGTAGGGATCCCCTCCCATCTCTCAAACAGACTTATTCTTAAGTACAACAAGAAGAAAGTCGTCGTAGTGGCATGGTACATAAGGTGTCAGTAGAGAAAGCAGGACTACTAGTGAATATTTCAGAGTCCAAAATGACTATTTCAGGGTCATCAAATAAGGGTCACTTTGTGACTATTGTGGTAAACCCAGACACACTAGAGAAAGCTATTAGAAACTCCATGGACTCCCTACTTGAGGTCGTGGAGGAAAGCAACATAATTCAACCAGACCTCGGGCACGTCAAGAGGAAAATAATTCTACCAGACCTCAAGCACATCGGGCTGAAATTACTGATCCATCCATTAGAACCTCGACAGCTAAAGGTCTCTTTAATGATGAAGTAGAGACTTTCAGGCGTCTCTTATCAAAATTTGATTCTAGTCTCTCGGTTGTCTCTTCCAATTTTGTAAATCAAGTACTGCTTTCCTTTCCACACTTGATGATTCTTGGGTTATATATTCTGGAGCAAACAGACATATAACAAGCTCTTCAAAATATTTTTTCACCTATTCACCTTGTTCTAATAAAGATATTATCCATATAGTTGATGGCTCCCTATCTCCTATTTTTGGCACAGCTTCTCTCAAGTGCACTTTAACAATTAATTTAGCATATGTTCTCCGTATTTCTTCTTTTCTTGTTAATCTCTTATCTATTAGTGCTATTACAAATGTTCTTAACTACGAAATTGAATTTTTTTTTTCTACTTATTGCATTTTACAAGATTTGACTACAGGAAAGACGATTAGATTTGGTAAACTACATGATGGCTTATATATTCTTGAGGATGCTCTAGGTCCTTTTCTATCCAAAGCCTTGTTAGTAGATTCTAGAACTGCTCATCAGAAAATAATACAGTGGCATATGAGATTAGGCCACCCTTCTTTTTCTGTAGTTCAAAAACTTTATCCTAGTTTAATTGAAAACTGCCAGTTGGATACTTTATTTTGTGATGCCTGTAAATTTGTTAAGTATACTAGACATTTTAATTCTTCTAGTAATAATAAAAGTTTAATTCCTTTTATGACTATCCACACAGATGTTCGGGGACATACTTCTACTGTTTCATTGTCAAGTTATAGGTGGCTTGTTATCTTTATTGATTATTGCACTAAACTAACCTAGATGTACTTAATGAAAGCTAAAGATGAGGTATTTTCTTATTTTAAATTTTTTCATGCAATGATTAGCAACCAATTTGATGCTAAAGTGAAAATTTTAAGATCTGACAATGGTACAGAATACATGAATAGTGTGTTTCGTGCATCTAGATTCTAAGGGAATTATCCATTAAACTAGCTATGTAAATACTAGTATTCAAAATGGGGTATATAAAAGGAAAAATAGGCATTTATTAGTAGTAGCTAGGTCTCCTTTATTTGCTATAAATGTTCTTAAGATTTATTAGAGAGATGCAATCCTTACTGTTGTATACCTTATTAATAGGATGTTTCTAAAGAGTCTCAACTTCAAAAGCCCTTTGAAAGTCTTAAAAGGGAGTAATTCATATATCGTTCCACCAAAAGTATTTGGTTATGTGTGTTTTACAGGGGGAAAATAGTAATTAACCCTTTCAAAAATTATTTATATTAGATTGGTAGCTTTTTTTTTTTTCTTAACTCATTTTTAAGGCACAAATTTAACATAATAAATACACTTCTACAATATTATTAGTTAAAATTTTAATATATTTCATGTTATTATTAAATTTTAAAATAAATTAAATAAAATAAAACATAAATATTATTTTAAAATAAATTAATAACTGAACGTATAAAATAATTGATTGATTTGATCAGTATGTAGATATTATTAATTATTATTTTGGGCAAGACTAAATAATGAATATTAAAATATAAATCTATTTGAGCTCAATTTGGATAATAAAAATACTAAATGAATTTATACATGGGCAAACAATTTTATTTATTTTTTATTTTAATTTCTATGCCTAAAATGTAATTTTATAAATTCTGATTTTGCTAAAAAGCAAATGTAATAACAAGAAAATCTATTTGGCAAATATCTAATTTTTGCTTCACACGAGACAAGAAAGAGGTAATTATAATAATAAAACGATTCCTGTATGTTGAATGGACAGCCTGCAAAAAAAGTAAGTTACACGCTACCAAAAACAAAAAAATACACCGGCAAAAGAAAAGTTACACGTTACAACTTTTAAAAAGAATAATAAAACAAATTGCCCACCGTTGCATATATATGTAACGGCCGTTAAGGCCATTTTTATGCAAAAATTATTTTTCCATTAAATCGCAATAATAACGGTAACGTCAAACCTAATTTCCGTTACAACATAATGGTCGTTTTTTAATTCCATGATCATCTCCCTATCAAGAAATATTTTGTAAGTATGGATGTTACCTTTAAGGAATCTAAACCTTATTTTTCTTCACCTCACGCTCCTCTTCAGGGAGAGCATAAGGAGGAAAATGAGGCGCTAGTATCTACTTCTTTACAAATTGAGTAAAGAACAAGATTCAGAGAAAATAGAAAATAAATAGGAAAATTTGATAGATTGGATTTAAAAGCATACAACCGTAAGGTCAAGGAGAATAATGTCATCACACATGTTATACTTGATTTAACGTCAACTCTACAATCAGTTCCTAGAGACACGTGGTAAGTCTTCTTTAACTCCTGACTCTGATTCTGTAAATCCTGATTCTGAGCCTACAACTAATGATATTAATATTTTCATAGCTATCAAAAATAAGTAAGAGCATGTACTAAAAACTCATTTCAAAATTTGTTTCCTATGATTCTTTATCTCCTACCTATAGAACCTTTGAATCGTCTCTGTCTTCTATTTCTATTCCACAAAATTGGCAGGAAGCATTTCGTGATGAGAAATGGAAAGAGACAATGATAGAAGAGATGAAAGTCTTGATCGAAAAAAAAACTTGAAAGCATGTCACTTTTTCAGTTGGGAAGAAACCAGTTGGATGCAAATGGATGTTCACTATAAAACATAAAGCAGATAAATCAATTGAGAGATATAAAGCCAGATTGGTAGCAAAAGGTTTTACTCAGACTTATGGGATAGACTACTAACAGACTTTCTCACCAGTTGCAAAAATGAATATCATTAGAGTCTTGATGTTATTTGCAGCTAACCTTAACTGGGATCTACATCAGTTTGATATTAAAAATGCTTTCTTACATGGAAAATTAGAGAAAGAGGTATATATAGAAATACCTCCAGGCTTTAATAATGCGAAAACAAGAGGGAATGTATGCAAATCGAAGAAAACATTATATGGGCTAAAACAATCACCAAGGGCTTGATTTGATATATCCAATAAGGTCATGATTTCATTTGGGTATTCCCAAAGTAATGTTGACCATACTTTGTTTATTAAGCACTCTAATGGAAAGCATACACTGCTAATTGTCTATGTGGATGATATGGTTGTAACTAGAAATGATAAAGAGGAAATTGTTTGTCTAAAAAAGTTGTTGGCTAAAGAGTTTGAAATTAAGGATTTGGGAGAGTTGCGATATTTCCTTGGTATAGAGGTTGCTAGATCAAAGAGAGGGATCTTAATTTCTCAAAGGAAGTATATCTTAGATTTCCTAGAATAAACTGATATGTTGGAATGTAAGCCTGCAGAATCTCCTACTAAGACTAATCATAAATTACAAGCTGGCTTGGGTGATCCAGTGAAATTAGAAAGATAACAGAAGTTAGTAGGGAGATTAATTTATCTTTTATATACTAAACCTGATATAGTTATATTGTAAGTGTGGTTAGTATATATTTGATTCCCACCGTTCTCATCTTGAAACAATTTTTCGTATCTTGAGATACCTGAAGGCTGAAACAAGGAAAGGGTTATTATTCTCTAAATATGACCACCTAGTTACTTGGAGAAGTAAGAAATAAAATGTAGTGGCTCGCTCGAGTGCTGAAGCGAAATATCAAGCCATGGCTTAGGGTGTTTGTGAGTTACTTTGACTAAAAAAAATTATGGAGGAATTGCAACTGACAAAGAAAAATAATCTGTCTTTATTTAGTGATAGATGGGCTGCTATCGGGATTGTTCACAATCCAGTTCAGCATGATTGAACGAAATATATTGAGATTGATCAGCACTTCAAAAAGGTGAAAGTTATACAGGGCATACTAAAACTCACTCATGTAATTTTAGACAATCAAATTGTTGATATGCTCACTAAAGTACTGAATGACAAAAAATTCCACAAACTAGTTTTCAAGTTGGGCATGTGCAATATTTATGCACCAACTTGAGGGGGAGTGTTGACTTGTAAATACTTTTAGGGATATTTTTAGGAATCTCCTAGAATGATTATAGGAGAATGTTTTTTCCTTATTCATTCTATTTTTAGGAAACTCCTAGCATGATTATAGGAGAATGTTTTTTCCTTATTCATTTTATTTCCTTGTTCATTCTTTCCTATTTTTTGACTGTAGGTTGTGTATAAATCTATGTACAAATGATTGAATATGAATAAATAAAAGAGCAATTTCTCTTTCTCAACAGTAATCTCATAAAATGATGCAGATGATAAAACAAAATTTTGGCAGGGGAAGTGGGCGAGGAGAGGAAGGAAGGAGCCCTTATATGCACAAAAACATATTGGGATCATAAATCAAATTATCATCATTAAAACCAACAATGATTACCAAAAAAAAATAGAAAATTAAGGAAAAAATAAAGCATCATGTAGTGCTGGTGGGAGAAGTGACCGTTGAGTGCATAAGGGAAAAGGATGATAAAATTATATTAAAAAAGGGAAGGACATCAAATCCTCATAGGACATATTTGAACACATCCAATGTCCATCAAATCTAACAAACAAAATGTAACCCAAAATGTTACTCTTCCAGCCTCTAAAGCGCACCCCTAAAACCTGGGCAAGCGCCAAAAATATAAAGGCCAATCTTAGGCTACCTCAGGGCAGGCCTCAGGTACTCTAGTATGCTACATCTTTGGAACTGAAAGATGAAACTTTAATCTACCACATGACACATTAACCACAGCATAAATTACTCATAACTATTAGCTAGTAAGGAAAACTTCCTAATCTAATGTGCCTTTAACTCCACCTACAACCAAACAACTAAAAGAATGGTCAACACCAGACTCATAATCAGAAACTTAATTGATTATTAGATATAAGCCTCAAAACAAGAAATATATCAGTTTCATCCTTTGCAAATATGTGCAAAGATGACAACCAGCACATGCACATTTTCAAAGCATTAAATGTAACTTTGCCTAAAATGTGAAATCTCATACATAGCTAGCACTATTCCGAGATCTAGTGATGGAGAATAGGAACATAAAGAAATTTAAATTTAAAGGCTCAAGCTTAAAATTATGATCCTTATTTAACATGAGCTTTATTGGGAGAAATTATAGAATATTTATTAGTTCTCTTGGATTTAATTTATGCATTTAGTTAATCTATTATTTAAAATAAGGGGCAATTTTGTAATTTTAAACTTTGCTGGAAAATCTTTTCTTATCTCTTTAGGATTTATAATATTTGTTTTAATCTCTTATTCTAGAGTCTTTGTGGGTTTAAGATAATATTATTTCTTTTAATTTATTTTACAAGTCTAAATCCTTATAGAATGTAGACTAGTTTAGAAGTCCTTTACCTAAAGGTTTAGGACTTGTTTTAAATCTATAAATACCTAGCATTATAATATTTTTAAGAAAACATTGTTATTGATTAAAAAAATAGTAATTATGTCATTTCAAGTTGTGTGATGCAATTCAACCCTAGGTGTGATACCATGGGATCTTGGGTGTGATGTCCAAGGAAGTTTAAACTAATTTATCCTAAATTTACTGTTCATGTGTTACTGTTCACTCATTATTATTCACAGACCTATATTAATCTTTGTCTAGGCCATCCTGCGTCAATTTGGTATCAGAGCTTCAAGTTCCTAGGAGCATGTCGCTTTAATATTCGATGATGGAGGATATTCTTTGGAATGAAGTTTGGCAATTACAAACTGAAAACCATGCTTACAAACTCCGAATAGACGAATTACATTGTCTAAAGCACAAGTACGGTGTTCTTGAAAAATCTCCTCCTTTATATCATGAATTTATGGCAATTAGTCACGTCCTATATCTTAAGGAACCAAAGCCTCAAGATTTGATGATGTGTTCAATGGACAGTCAAGATTTGCAAATTGCAACTAAACATTATAGGAGACAATTTCAACCAAATAATAGAGTGAATGACATCGCTTTAAGATGCAAGATAGAAGTTCCTAATTTTGAAGGTACGTCAGATCCTTCTTTATTTTGTGATTGGCTTCATTTTCTTGAATCTTTCTTTGATTGGTACAATATGAAAGAAAATCGTAAAATAAGGTTTGCAAAGATGAAACTTGTTGGATTAGCTAAATTATGGTGGTATGGTGTTGAACATGACATGAAAAGATTGAGACAAGCACCTATCAGTACATAGAAAGAGATGAAGACTAAGCTACAAGAAAAGTATTTGCCACCCTATTATCTTGAAAAGATGCATCAAAAGGTGAGCATTTTACAAAAGGCCAGCATGTCAATGGCTAGATATGAAGAGACGCAGTCAATGGCTAGATATGAAGAGACGCAAATTGAACGTAGAATGACAAAAGAAGTTGCAAAAGAATTGGCCCCCCTAAACTTCCTATTTCCAGGATTTATAATTGTGACAACAAAAAGATAATACAACCTCCCCAAAACCAAGTGCAAAAGCAAAAATTGCAAGCCAAGACTCAGGGACAGTGAGCCAATTGGGCAATACAGCGTGTCGAGAAGCTTCATCAGCCTTATATAGGTGCAGAAGAACATGGACAGTGACAAGAACAATCTTTATTTCAAGTTGGTCAACCCAAAAAAAGAGGCAAAAAGCTTAAAATTACCATCCCAAAAGCTGAAACATCAAATTTTGGTTGAACATCAAGAACCAGGAAAAGCAATCAAGTATTTTGGAGACTCAATTCAGCAAGATAATATTGCTAAGAGTAACACACATGCATTGCTTGGAAACGTAAAGATGAAGTTCGAAGAAGAGGAATCTTTAGACAGGGGTATGGATGAAGAAAAGGTAAAACATGTTGAAGTAGAACAACAAGAGATGAGAAAGTTAGAAGGTAAAAAAGAGTTAATCTCCATCTAGGTGTGAAACTTAAACTAATTTATCCTAAATTTACCGTTCACGTGTTACTGTGTGCTACTGTTTACTTGTTACTGTTCACAGGCCTATATTAATCTCCGCCTAGGCCGTCCTGTGTCATCTGGAAGGTTCTAGATCTGAGCCATCGAGCCCAGATCCTAAATAGGTTCGAACCAGGACTGGAAGTTCCCCTGGTTCATTCTGGTCCCAGCCAGTCAAAATTTTTTAAATTTCTACAGGAAAATTTCTCTCAGTTCACCGGTTTCAGGCCCAGTTCAAGAAGGGGGATCAAGGACTGGGTCCCATCCCCCAACCAAGGACCAGAACTGGGTCCCATCGGTTCAGATCTGGGTCAGACCCAGCCATGACCTGGGTCATAAATGGCTAGCTTGCCAGCATGGAAAAGTTCATGGGCCCAAAACTGATATAGCCAGAAAATTATAAATGGGCAATATACACTTACATATCAAATACGGACAGTTACAAGCCACTCTCCAAATACGAGTGCATGAACTTCAACAGTAAATATTGGGCAATCATATCAACACCTTCAAGGCGAAGATGTTACAGACAGATGATGACATTTTGAGGGGGAATGCTATGGACTAGACTGCAGTTTAATGAAGAGACTTGACATTTGAGCATAAGCATGTGCGCGAAAAATAAAAATAAAAGAGGCAGGCATGCTAACCTCTTCCATCGCGATTCCGATGGCAGCCACCATAAGAACCGATTTTGATTTGTGCCTTTTCAAGTGCCTCAAGAGCTTGCAAGCGGAAGTTGCGCGCACCACAGTTAGAAATGAAAGCAGCTGCAAGCGCCTTCTCAGTCTTTGGCTGCATTGGTGCCATGATATCATACTCAGCCCATGAAAAATATCCAACTGGCACATCTGATGAGAGACTAGTTGTCATCACAATTTTGTAACCCCTCCTATTTCACAAGAAAATCAAAACATCAGTTTTCCTTCTAATGAACTCCAGACATGGTTGGAAAAGATATTTTCATGCTTGCTTGAGTTTCTTATTGTCTAAAAATTAAACCTTTTTTTTCAGAATACAGTTAAGTCCTTTTTTTATTGATTGTGCTTACCCACCGTCGTGCCTGAGCTAGATTATTTTCTGCATAGTAATGGGCTGATTCCATTGATCGGAGCACACTAGGTATTCCACCTTGTTGAGGTGAACCAAATGCAGCATCTGCAGTTTTACTGGGTGCAAAGCCAAAATGGCAACCCACAGCACAAGTACGCCACTCCTGCATGGAAGTGTACACATAAGCACATAAAATAAATGGTGAGACATCGATACTAGTTGGATAATTTTCAAAAACATTGTTTAAACATTTGGCTCATACAAATCATTAAAGCGAGGGAAAGAATTGTCCTTGGCACTAGTAATAGGAAAAAGGTGGAGTGGAGGAGGACACCACTATCCATTTAAAAGATCAGGCCATAATAAGAATCAAAAAAGGAGAAGGGTCCAGCAAGAATAACTTTTCTTCTTTCTCTTCCAAAACTTTTTTCATGGAAGTATAATTTACACATGCAAGATAACATAGTTTTAGTCCTATACAAAATACACGAGCTAAACAATTTCATCCCACAGCACCAATATTTAGTGGGTATTTGGATCCTCAATTGAGGATCTAAAACCCATTAATTGAGATGAAGGATTGAGTTTTTAACTCAAAATCACTTATTTGAGTGTTTAGCAATAAAAATAAATAATGAGTTTTTGGTTCAATTTAGTTTTTTATAAGTACCAAAACTCAACTTATTCCAAAAGGCAATTTTGGTAAAAGTGTTTTTTAATTTAATAATTTTTTACTGCTCATAATCATTTTTTCCTTAAGTGTTCCCAAACACCCCCTTAATGAATTTCTACCACTGTGAAGCATTCCTACTCTGCTAGGGGACAAATAATGTTAAAATTAAACAGACCCTTGTATGGTCAACCTCTGCTCTGATTAACGGAGCACATTTTCCCAAGTAACATTAGCAGGAGGCCAAATGACCCTCATTTGCATAACTTGAAATGATGTCTTGACTTAAAAAATTAGGGCACTTGTATCTACAGCATTTCAATAATCTTCTTTCTCCGAACCCTTCTTTTCAGGTTTAGTACGATCAGAACATAGCATTGAAGGAAAAACCATTTAGTAAAAAGCTCAACACAACTAAATGTAGTCGGCTACAGCCTACATGGATTGCTTCATCCCATTACTGCCTCTAGAAAAATAGTGAAAACCAGATAATCATCATTAACTATTGTCAAGGCTAGATCTTTCAGCTAAAAAGTGTTAGCACGATGACAACATTTCAAATGCATGTATCTATCTAGCAGATGGTTAATCTGTGAACTAGCAACTCAAGATACACTCGACCAAACAAATAGAAGACCTTAGGTCCATGCCTGCACTATGTCAAGATCAGTCCTAAGTAACAATGAACTGGCGAAACTGTCAAAGTTGCCATAAAATGAAAATTGGGAACTAATCAATCAAACTCAGCTAACTAACCCTTAATCCTTAAAACTAATTGGTGACACTCACAAATTAAAACAATTAGCCAAAAGAACACAATAAAACATATGAAACAGAGATCAAAAACAATATGGAAAATAGCAAGAAAACAAACCAACCTGCTCAGCACCAATAACCAAGATAGGATCCTTATTGAAATCCCTTGAGTAAACGACAGCATCCTCTTTCTCTAACCACTCCTCGCAGTTATCAGATTCCAAATTTCTTTCAGTTTTCTGAACACCCACCAATTCCTGTCCAAAATCCTCACTCTCCCCAACCAACAAACCAGAATCACGCGATGGAGGCGACCTACTAAAAAATCTATCAGCCCAATCAACTAAAGTTGCATTATTAGCCATATCAAGACGACCCAAAAATGCGATCTCCACTATAACCACAAGAACAACAAAAAAAGGCAAAAAATTAGACCATTTCTTCTTAGGAACCGAAGGTGAATAAGAAGATGATAACCCATCAGATACAGCTAATCCTTCTTGGTTTGTTGCAGTTCTAGACCCTCTTAAATTTGACAAAACACCCATTAGAAAAAAACCCTTCTTTTTCAATAACTCACTCTCTAAATTACTTCTCTTTCTCGGGAAAAACTGGGCGAGAAAGAGAAAGAAAGTGAGGGAAAATAGAGGAGGGGAATCCAAATGAAGGAGTTGTTAAATGAGTTGTAATTAAATGTGTTAAATGAACAAAATTTTTGGGTTATACAGAGATAAAAGAAAAGAATGTTGATTCGGTTGGGGGGCTGGGGGTTTTGAAGGGGTTGGCTTTGTACCAAATAAAGATGATAGTTTCAGGTAGAAATATATTTTCAGAGTCAACGTTGGGAAATTATTAAATTAAACAAAAAAATAAAACAAAACCAAAACCATGACCGATGATGCCACTTATTTTTTATGACAGCCAATCCAAGGCTGACAACTTGCATTTGCTTGAGAGTTAAAACTCATGTGGATTTTTAGTTGATAACCTTAAAATTATAGTAGAGGTTATAAATTTTAGGAAAGAGTTAGTTACACGTTACGTAGACACAATTCTAGTAATGTATTAGTATTTGGGGGGATGTTTGATAAACTCTTAAGACCCTTTTAATCTATAATAAATTTTGATTATTTGATAAAAATATGATAATTTGTTAACAGCTCTTAATAAATTAGAATTATCATAGAGTTTAAATTATTTCATTCAGCTCTAAACTATTTATACCTCTAAACTGTTCATACTTCTTAACTCTTAATTATCAAGTACCACCTTAACAGTTTAACTTTTCGTAGTGGTTTTTATAGTTGATAAGTGATTGTTATTAGTATTTGATAAAATTATTATTAGTTGTTATTATGTTTAATAATAATTAAAAATAAATATTAATATTTATTTTTATTTAAATATTATTTTTAATATGTTAATTTAATTTTTTTATTTAAATAAATAGGAGTTGTTTCAAAAACTACAAAAATAAAGTTTTTATAAATAATAGCTTGTTTGATTACCTAACAGCTATCTAATAGGTAATATCTATTACAAAAAAAAATTAAATGAGTTTGATATAACTGTTGTGACTAAAATCTTAATAATTATATCAAAAAATTTTAATAAGCACTCAGTTAAGTCTCGTTTAGTTTAATTGTTCGTAACAGCTGTTACTGATAATTGATAGCTGATAGTATAACTGATAGCTAGTAGCTTGTAGCCGGTTGTGAATTATTATTAAATATTTGATAAAATTATTTTTAATTGTTGTTAATATATTTAATAATCATTAAGTATAAATATAAATATTTACTTTTTATCTGAAATTTTTTATATAATAATTTAATTTTTTTATTTAAATAAATAT
This sequence comes from Aleurites moluccanus, assembly GCA_948193065.1. Lineage (NCBI taxonomy): Eukaryota > Viridiplantae > Streptophyta > Magnoliopsida > Malpighiales > Euphorbiaceae > Aleurites > Aleurites moluccanus. The sequence goes on along the minus strand of CANXYC011510671.1, from coordinate 3,670 downwards.
GACCGCTTTAAAAAATTATAAATTGAAATCTTTTTAGATAATAGTTATTTAACTACTTAAAAATATATTATGTATCAAATAATTTTATCAAATACTCACTTAATCTTTCGAAAAGAAATAATAGGCTTATTATAATAAAATTTTAAAATACGAGAATTTTTCATAAATTTTTTTTCACTATACCAACTTGTTAAATTTGACTGATAATTTATCTAACTTGTATGAAATTTAAATTAATTTAAATTATTGAAATTCAATTTTTTGTTGCTATGCTAGAATCAACTTGATTTGATTTAAAATATAATCCATTTGATCTAAAATAAATTAATAAAAATCAAAAATTCTAAATTATTTTTAAAAATTATTGAAACAAAATTACAATCAAATCTTTACCTTACTCCTAATATGTAAAATTCAACCTAATTTGTTTGAAAATTATGTATATTATTAATTCAATTTATAATTTAATCTGTCCACAATTTTAAGTGATTTGAATCAAACTCAATCGAAAATTAAAACATATAATAACTTAAATACAGAGTCATCCTAATTCAATAAAAATTATTAAAGCTCAAAATGATTTCAATATAAAGTGATTCGACTACAACCCATTCAATCTAATCCGTTTGCCACTATGTTAAATAGATTCAGTATGATTTTTTTGTTAATTTATTTGTCCTAATAATGATTGAACAAAGAAATAACATGCAGAAAGGAGTGTATTAAAAGCATGATATTTGGTATATTTTTTTATGTATTAAATTACCTAAAATTGGCAACAATACTTTATGGGTGAATTGCTATTTTAGTAAAATACATTAGTTATGATCAAGATTATTAAAATCGAATCAATTTTATTGAAAAGTTCAGAAATCAATTTCTAGACAGATTTGGTCAGATGATATTTATCCGGGCTAATTGATCCGAGTAAAAAAAATCATGCCACCCAAGTGACTTAGACTAGATTTTCCAAATTTAACGGGTTATGAAGAATTTTTTATGGATAAATTACTATTTAGTCTCTATTATTTAATGTAATTAATATTTTCGTTCTTTTATTTTAAGAAACTAATTAGATTGTCCATTTTATTTATATCTATCAATAAAATAAGTCCTTCCATAAAAAATTTCAGCTCTTTTCTGTCCGGTTAAAGCTAAAAAAATATTTTAATATTTTTAATATATATAATATATTTATATGCCTAAATTACCCTTCATTAACATATATAAAAGAAATTTGTTTCCCTAAAAATATTTTCTTCTCATATTTCCCACTATTTATTCTCGTGAATATCTCCTTCACCTAATTTCTTGAATATTTGTGCAAAATATGAAGTAAAAAGACAATAGATTGTATCCGAAATCTTACAAATATCGTGTTCAAGTGAGAATTCCAGTGCATGGGAAGGGAGATACTTGAATAAATATTGCAAATATGGGAAGCAAGCTGCAATTAGGATTTCAAAGTCAGTCGCAAATAAGAATAAATTGTACTACACTTGTCCTGATAATCTGTGCGGTGATTTTTTTGGATGGTATAAGGCTGCCGATGCATTCAAATCCTAATCAACTATTAAAGCTTGTGATACAGATCCCATGTTTCAAGCTATACCGATAATTATTTATGACTTGAAGGATGAAATTACGAGTCTTAAGGATGATTATCGAAATGTGTGTGAGAAAATTGAAGCCTTTGATAATGTGCTTGGGTATATGAAGATGTTCATTTTACTACTAATTATGTGCACCTTCTCGTTGTTGCTTCTGAACATTGTGATGTTATGGAAGATGAATTAATTATATAATGGGTGGTGTGCTTATGTGGATTTTTTTTGTGTTGTATTAGGTTATGGGTATATGTAAAAGGCATATGAGTTTTTTATTTTAGGAGAAAAGGGAATCTCATTAGTTAATATGTATGTTTTGCAATTGAAGTAACCCATTCTCCTTTCCTTTGTAAGATGTATTAAAGAATATGAATGAAGTTGACATGTTCTATAAATTCTGATTCTTGGTTTTATGTTTTGTTAAACCAGTTTGTTAAATAAATATGGAATGCATTGTATTAAATGCAAACGTTGAGGATGTTTAAATACTTTATCATAAAAAGATAGGGACATAATAGTGCTATTACTGTAAACTATAGGGACTTAATCATACTGTTAGAATAAAATATAGGGACTAAAAAATTTTGTAACTTTAAATATAGGGATGTAATAGTATTGTAATTATAAAATCATAGGAACATAATAACAGTAAATATTTACAAAATATACATTGTAAAAATAAAGCTGCATTATTACATTATGAGTTAGATAATATAACAAGTAATTTTCATTTCAACAAGATGTAAATTTCCATTGTTAATTTATGGACATCATGTTTACACTTGTATCCCCTAAAATATATTCTAAATATTTACATTCTATCCCCCAAAATATATCCAAAAGAAGCAAATGCTACATTTACAGATTATACTGATCACATATTCCAAAAAAAAAAAGAGATTTGTGATCATTTTCAGCTATATCCCATATATGTATACCAAAAAAGTAAAAAATCTTAATATAATCAAAATACAATTGCTTTCCAACAAATACAATTGCTTTCCAACAAAAAGAAACAAAAGCAATTGTATTTTGATCTTCAACTATTCCTTTGTAATATCCTAGGTGAAACCCTAGTTGGAAACCCTAACCCTAGTACCTTAAACCTAGGGGGAGTTAGGGGTAATTGCATGAGTTGGTTGCTATGTGTGAAATATGATTTTTACTTGATGTGTTTCTATGCTACTGATTGTATTTCATGCTATAGAATTTAAATAATACAATTACATGTGATTGATAGCTACATGTGTTGTAGGATTGAATTGAATATGCTTACATGAGTGATTGATTAATATTGTGCTATATGATTTAAAATGTGTGTTACATGTGTAATTTATTATAAATTAATTATTTGGAAAAATGAATTGAGGGTAAATAAAATAAAATAGTTTAATTAGGTTAGAAAAAAAATATATAGGACTTGATTGTATAAGAAAGTAAATGAGAGGGAGTTAGTTGGAAATTTGTAGGACTTAAATGTAAAAGGAAGTGATGGAGAGAGATTTAATGGATATTTGAGTGACTAGGATCCTATGAAATGGAGTAATGGTGCATCCAAATTCTAAAGGATGCATGTTAGGATGCAAAAAGGTTATAATGAGAATGGAGCACTTGATTATCTCAAAAGTTCACCAACCCAAATTTTTAATTATAAATTTTTGCACATTTCCTTTCCTTCTTCAAATTTCCGTGTTCTTCATTCACCAAAACAGAATTTCTTCTTCTCCCTCATTCTTAGTTCAGCCATGGAAGGATTGAAAGGATTTTGAAGTTTTTGTTCAAGTTTTGATGGGTTAGAGACTAGTAGCTTCTCCATTTCTTCTTTCAAGCAAAGGAATTCAGTTGAGTGTGTGCTTTGGGAGTCTAGGGATTCGGCCACTCCAAGGAATTCAAAGGTAAGGTTAAAATTGCTGGTTGTTTAGTGTTTATGGATGCTTGAATGTTGGTTAGAACCTAGGTTAGAGGAAATTTTGTGTTGGTTAAGGAAAAGGGAGTGTGACCGAACCATGTTAGGGTTTTTAGGAAAAATTTTGATTGTTGTTCAACTTGAGCCATTGATGATT
>CANXYC011510311.1:0-10175 GCA_948193065.1 Aleurites moluccanus | reverse complement strand
ATGGCTAATTGATTAAAAACCGGATACTGCTCTTCTAGAAATTCAATTATGTCAGCTACACCACAATATTCATGGGCAATTTTATTTTCTAAGAGAGAATTTCTATAAATAGAATCAATTCTAATTAATTCGTCCCTATGTTTAATTCTCCCACAAACCCAAGAATATTCTCATTGTATCAGTGGATGCTCTCTTCTGTCTGTAATCGAAAAGTATTTTATACTATTATACACTCTTCCAGGGATTAATGAATTCCCTATAAAAATTTCATCCATAAACTAGCAAATTAAATAAATTTTGGACCTATGTGAACAGTATTTTGAAAAACAAGGACCAAAATGTAATTAAATGTTAGTTTATTTTTGGAAAGGGACTTTTATGTTTTAAAAACTAAAGTTCATGGATTTTATCATTACAAATTAAAGTTAGAGGACCATAAAGTGCATTAGTTAAAGTTAAGGACTATGAATGAAACTAACCCCAATATTGCACTAGTGGAAGAAGAAAGAGAGCCAAAATCTTATGAAGAGGCATCGTGGAAGGTTGAATGGAGAAAAGCCATGGAAGAAGAGATCAAAGCTCTTGTTGAGAATCAAACTTAGGACTTAGTTCCAAAACCCAAAGACGTGAAACCCATATCCTGCAAGTGGGTATATAAGATCAAGACTTGTCTAGATGGATCAATTGAAAGATTTAAAGCTCGGCTAGTGGCACGAGGTTTTTCACAGCAATATGGACTAGACTATGATGAGACATTTAGTCCAGTAGCCAAGATAGCAATAGTTCATGTTTTGCTGGCACTTGCTGCAAGTAAGTCATGGAACTTATGGCAAATGGATGTGAAAAATGTCTTTCTGAATGGAGAGCTTGATCGAGAAGTATTCATGTAGCAAACAAAAGGATTTGAGAATAAACTCTATCCTAATTATGTTTGCAAATTAAAAAAAGGCATTATATGGGTTAAAATAAGCTCCAAAAGCTTAGTATGGTAAAATTGATGAGTTTCTCATTCATAGTGATTATACAATTGCACCAGTATATTCGAGCTTATTTATCAATGCTCAAAAAGGGAAGCTAGCAATAATCTTAGTTTACGTATATGATCTTATCATAACCGAAGATGACGAGATAGAAATCTAACAGATAAAAGAGAACATGTCAATTCACTTTCAAATGAAAGAACTTGGAGAGCTAAATCATTTTCTAGGATTGGAAATAGAACGCACAAAAGAAGGGATTTTCTTATGCCAACAAAAGTATGCCAGAGATCTTCTCCAAAAGTACGGTATGCTAGATTATAAACCTCTTACTCTTCCAATAGAGATGAACTCCAATCTGAGTGTAGAAGAAGGAAAAGACTTGGAGGATTCTACAATGTACCGATATATAGTTGGTAGTTTAATTTATCTCACACTTACAAGGCCAGATATTGCATTTGCAGTTGGAATTGTTAGCCGATTCATGCAAAATCCTAAAAAGCCTCACCTGAAGACAATTCGGAGAATTTTAAGATATGTCAAAGGAACATTTGATCTCGATTTATTCTACAAGAGTGGAATACCTTGTAAAATGGAAGGATATTGTGGTGCTGACTATGCTGGTGATTATGGCACACGAAGATCAACTACTGGTTATGTGTTCAATCTAGGTTATAGAGCTGATATTTGGTGCAGTAAAAGGCAACCAACGGTGTCCCTTTCAACAACAGAGGCAGAATATCAAGCAACAACTATGGCAATACAAGAAAGCACTTGGTTAGCACAATTGATGGAAAATTTACATCAATCAGTAAATTATCCGATTTCGTTACATTGTGATAATCAATCAACAATTTGTTTAGTTGAAAATTCAGTCTTTCATGCAAAGACAAAGCATATAAAAGTGCAATATCACTTTATACGAGAAAAGTATCTAGCAGGAGAGATCAAAGTGATTCAAGTAACAACAGAGGATCAACTAGCAGATATTTTCACGAAAGGGTTTAACAATGAAAAGTTAGAAAAATTTTGAAAGCAACTAAAGATGATATCAAAAATAAATCTCAAAGAACGAAATTAGTAGTGAGGGGGAGTGTTAAAAATCATTACTAATTTAACAATGATTATCATTATTCTAATTTATATTTAACATGTTTCTGTTAAAATTAAATTTTAAACCTAAGATTCATATTAGTTTACTCTATTTTATATTTTATTTTTAGGATAAGAATCATGTATAAATACTTGTAAATTCTTCATTTTAAATAAAAAAGAATAATAAAATAATAAAACAATTCAATTACAATTGCTTTCTTTTCTTCCACTTGTTAAAATTATTATTATTTAGTTCTATATAAAAATCTTCAAGGGATTTGCTAAAACGCTGCATTTTTATTTTTATATAATATGTGGCGTTACGTAAAAAATAAAAATTAATTGTTTCAATACATGTCGGTAAATTTGACAGAGTTAGATATGTGTCAATCGGCATTAATCTATATTAAAGTGTTACGATAAAAGTCACCACCCCAAACCACATTAAGTTGATTAGCACTAATGTGTCTTATTTTTCCTTCTTTTTTTTATCAAAAATTTAGATATAAAAGAAGATGAAAAAAGAATAAAGAACAAAGATGAGGTTAGAAAAATAATTATATCAGGATAAACGTTTTTAATTAAATTAAGACTTAAAAAAAATCTATTATATATCACGTTGCTATTTGTTACTTCATGATCGAATTTTCAGCTCATTATATCAAGATAATTGTTCAATACTATCTAATATTTTTTTCTATTCTAATGACACAATGAAATTTCAATGAAATATTAACATTTTTATATTTAAATCATGAAAAATTAATTTTAGATCATAATTTTATATTTAATTAATAAATTAATTTAATTTTAATTAGTTTATTGAAACTCATGAGAGTCCAGACTAAAAAAAAAAGTCAATAAAATAATAACTAATAACTATATTGTCAACACGGTACCGTTTTATAATTGAGCAGTTAGTATTTATTTAGTTAGGCTTGTTCAATTAGTTACTTGAAGTAGTTCAATTTAGTTTCCTTGACAGCTCATCAATAGCTCATTTCTTCCTCTGTATATAATGAACTTGTTTTTGTCATTTTCTCAATCAAAGTCGATCAATTTCATTTTATAACATGGTATTAGAATAGGAGATAATCCCTTTTCTTTCTTGACGGTTACCAAATCCCTAAATTCATCTTCTTTCTCTTTTCTTCTTCTTCAAAGCTTTTCAGAAAAGCTTTTCTCTGGTCTTAGTTATGTCAGCTTCAAATCATACTGAAGATCTTTCTTCACCATTTTTTATTTATCACTCTAAGAATCACTGTTCTATGATTGTTGCACCAGAACTCACCACACTCGATTTTTCCTTTTGGAAACGATCATTTTTGCTATCCATCTCCATCGAAAATAAATAAGAATTTCTGGATGGATTTATTTCTAAACCAGTTGCTGGAAGTTCACTGTTTCTGCCTTGGTCTCGATGTAATAACTTAATTGTTGCATGGCTTCTTAGATCTATTTTACCTTCTATAACATTCACAGTATTCTATATGGAGGAAGCAAGTAAGATATGGAATAAGCTAAATCAACGGTTCTCTCAACCATATGACTCCAGGATATGTCATCTGCAGCATTTGTTTTGTACCATAACACAAGGCACACAATCTGTTGATACTTTAATGAACTGAATAAAGTTTGGGAGGAGTTGAGAAGTTTTCATCCTCTGCCTCATTGCTCCTAGTGACATTTGTTTTCAGGAGTATGTGGAGTTGGCTTAAAAGGAGTATATCTTAAGTTCTTGAATGACCTTAATGAAACCTTTCAGGCACTTAGGTCTTAGATAATAGCCATGAAACTATTTTCAAACTTGGACCAAGTGACAATATGATTTTGGGAGAAGAAAGTCAAAGGAGCTTAAGCATGCAGTCTCCAATTCTCACAGAGGCCTCTGCTATGGCAGTCAAAGGGAAATTTGATATGAAGTGCTCCCATTGTGGAAAACCAGGGCATCTTAAGGAAAATTGTTACAAATTTGTAAATTTTCCTCCTAACTTCAAATTTACAAGACCTAGAGGATCAAATCAAGGAATTGGTAAGTCCCCACAAACTACTCTTACAAGTTCATCATCACATGCATCTAATATGGAATCAAACTCACTGAGTCTGAGTCTGTCAAAAGACCAAATTCAGAAAATCATAACAATTCTTAATGATCAACAAGAATCTTCTTTCAATCCAAACCAATCAAATGCACCTTACTTCACCAATTTTGCAGGTATGACATACTTTATTTTCTCTATTGTAAATGCAACAACATTTCATTAGGCTGTTAGCTTCTGTTAAAACCTATTCACTTTGGATTGTGGACACAGGAGCCACATATCACATTATATCCTCATTTGAATTTTTCTAGTTATGTATTGCAGTATCAAATGTTTCTGCTTTGCTTCCTAATGGTATGAAAGTTCAGTTTCTCATATAGAAACTGTCAATCAATTAGTACATTGTTCTTCATAATGTGCTTTTAGTACCTTCATTCACATTCAATCTTATTTTCGTAAGCAAACTAACTTCAGATAAGCAAATTTGCCTTATTCTTTTTGATAACTTTTGTTTTATCCAGGTCCTATCATCATGGATGACAATTGAACTGGCTAAAATAAAAGAATGTCTTTTCTACTTACAATAAGATTTTCAACCAACTCATCAAACCTCTATTCCTGTCAAGAATTATATTTCTTCTAACAAATCTATCATTTCTTGTAATTCTATTTGTACAGATTCATATCAAATTGGCACCATAGATTAGGTCATTTACCTATAAATAAACTCAAGTCCTTAATTCCTAATATTGAGGATGGTTTAGATAAAGTCAGTCTCACTTGTCCAAAAGCCAAGGAAAAAAGGCTACATTTCCCTATTCATAATGAAAAATCACATAAACCTTTTTTAGTTGATACATGTGGATGTTTGGAGACCTTACTCTCAATCTGATCTGTATGGTAACCACAATTTTTTAATTTTAGTTGATGACTTTACTAAGTGTACTTGGGTGTTCTTGATAAAACATAAGAGTGATGTTTCCCATCTTTTATCATAGTTTTATCAATTTATGCTTAGCCAATTTGATTCTTCCATCAAAATTATGAGAACTGAAAATGGATTGGAGTTTGCACTCAACACCTTTTATAGCTCAAAAGGAATTATACACCAAACCTCATGTGCTTATACTCCACAATAAAAAGGAATTGTGGAACGTAAGCATCAACATATATTGAATGTGGCTAGATCTCTCTTATTTCATACTTGTGTACCTATTAAATTTTGGGAAGATGTAGTCTTAATTGCAGTTTACCTTATCAACATAATCCCTTCTTCGGTCATCAGAAACTCAACTCCTTGTGAACTATTATTTCACAAAGTTCCTACTTATTCTCACTTAAGGTCATTTGGGAGTCTTTGTTTTGTTGTATCTCTCACAACACATAAAAGCAAGTTTGATAGTAGCGCTAAACATTGCATCTTCATTGGTTATCCTATTAATATTAAAGGATATAAATTGTTTGATCTAGAAACAAATAGTGTCTTTATCTAAAGGGATATTCAATTTCATGAAAATATTTTTCCTTATCACCATTCTTTTACAAAATTTTCATTTCTTGCTTCACATGTTAATAACACCAATGATTCCAATCTTATTCTATCAAAATTTTCATCTTTGTCATCTAATTCCTATTTAAACAATCTTCATACTAATAATAATCCACAATTCCAATTCTGAGTCTTTAGATGTACAAAATTTAACCTCTGAATATATACCTACTGTTGCTGATCATACAACGATATTGCATTTAATAGAGAACCTATTCCTGTTACATTCAAAATAACTATTCTTGTTAGTCCAGGACAAATGTCATACCTGAACCCACCAGGAAAAGTAATTGGACATCTAAAATACCTAGTTACTTACAAGGCTATCATGTTAACCTTAAAAACCAAAATTAAAAGAACAATGGGCAATCAACTGCTTTGTCTGTCACCTCACATCCCATTCAAGAACACATTTCCTATAACAACATCTCTCATGACCATAAATCTTTTGTTCTTTCTATTTCATCTTTATTTGACCCTAAATCTTATTCACAAGCATCAAAAATTAATCATTGGAAATTGGTTATGAGTAATGAACTAATGGCTTTAGAACATAACAAGACTTGGACAGTAGTTCCATTACCTTATGGAAAACAACCTATAGTTGTAAATGAGTATTTAATACCAAGTTTAAAGCAAATGGTTCTATTGAAAAACACAAAGCAAAGGGCTATAATCAAAGGAAGGGATTTGATTATCAAGAGACATTCAGTCCAGTTGCTAAATAAACTATAGTTAGATTATTTTTTTCCTTGGCTGCTATGAAAGGTTGGCACCTATCCCAATTAGATGTCAACAATGCCTTTTTAAATGGTGATCTATTGGAGGAAGTCTATATGGAATTTCCATATGGATACTAGTTTCAGGGGGAGAATGGTATTGAATATGGTATTTCTTCTGCTACTAATTCTAATTCTTCTTCTGCTTCTAGTTGTTTTGCTAGTATTTTTTTATACTTCTTATTCTTCTGGTTATTTTGCTGCTCATTTTACTTTTATCACTGTTGAATCTTGTATTTCTGTTACTGATACTAATATGTATTATGATATTCATCATGATTATTAATCTGGAGTTAATTCTAACTTATATTCTGATGCTGGTATGCATTCTGGAATTACTTCTCATTCTAAAGTTAATGCAGCCTTATGTTTTGATAAACATTCTGGTTGGGGCATATATGCAAATAGTTCCTTTAATACTATTAAAATTAGTATCTTTTATGTTTCTAAGCCTACTAACAATCAGATTAGTGTGTAAGTACAAAAGTCCTTATTTTGACTAAAACAAGCATCCATGCAATGGAATGCTAAATTTACTTAATGCATGTTGAAACATGGGTTTAAACAATCCAAAGCTGATTACTCTTTATTCACTAAGTCCACAAATTCTGGTTTTATTACATTGTTAGTATGTTTTGATGATATTGTCATTGCAAGTGACAATTATTCTCTTATATCAAAACTAAAACATAAATTCTCAGTTTAAACTGAAAGATCTTAGTAAAGTGAAATACTTTATGGGATTGGAGATAGCAAGATTAAAACTTGGCATTTCCATTTGTCAAAGAAAATTCACTTTAGAACTATTGGAGGAGTTTGGTCAATTGAGAGCAAAACTAAGTAGTATTCTTATGGAAGTGAATTACATATTAACACATGTAATAGAAAATCTCTTGAGAGACCCTACTCATTACAGGCAATGGGTTGGAAAGTTAATGTACCTTACTTTCATTAGGCCTAATATAAGTTATGTTGTCCATGTACTCACTCAATTCATAGACAAACCTGCAAATGTTTACCTTCAAGCAGTATATAAGGTTCTTAGATACCTTAAAGTGACTTCTGGACAAGGTATATTCATGTCATTCACTTCAAAGTTTCAGTTAGAGACTTTCACAGATAGTGATTGGGCTTGTTGTAATGAAACCATAAAATCACTAATAGGCTTTTGCATTTTCCTTGACAATGGTTTGATTAGTTGGAAATTAAAGAAACAAAACACAGTTGCAATGAGTCCAGCTGAGGCTAAATACAGGGCAATGGTAGTTACAACTTGTGAAATAATGTGGCTTTTTTATTTGTTGGGAGATTTGAGAATACATCACATGGAGCCAGTTGAACTTTATTGTGATAATACATCTGCTATTCACATAGCCAAGAATCATATTTTTCATGAAAGAACAAAACACATAGAGGTTGATTACCGTTTTATTAGAGAAAAAACCCTTTCTGGAGTTATCATGCCTCTATATTTAAAGGCAAATGAGCAAATTGCATACCTATTCACTAAGTCTTTGCATCCCTCTCAATACAATTACATGTTAAGCAAAATCAACTTATATAACTTATATGCTCATTTTGAAGGGGAGTATGAATACGGTACCATTTCATAATTCAGTAGGTAGTATTTTTTTTAGTTAGGCTTGTTCATTTAGTTGCTTAAAATTGTTCTATTAATTTTCTTGACAGCTCATCAGTAGCTCACTTTTTCCTCTCTATTTGTTCAGTTATAACAGACCTTGAGATTTTATCTATCATTTTCTCAATCAAAGTCGATCAGTTTCATTTTATCACATATATGAGAGGGACGAGCAGCATTAATGCGGTGAGGATAGAACAAAGTGTCATGCTGTCGATACATTTCCGTCATTATGAAGGGTCCCCGTCCACCATGTGCTAACCAATCTCTTAAGTCGATGCTCATTTTCTCTGTTTCATTAACATTCTTGTTTTTCTTTGATATTTGTCCCTATTATAAACCCTTTTTGTTTATATATATATATTTTTCAAGGTTTCAGTTGGTATAAAACATTAGAAAAAAGTAAAAAAAAAAATTACTCTGTGATTTTATCCGGCCTTTTCAACTTTATGTCCATAAATTATTATTATTATTATTTTATTATAAGGATTATGAATTCCATTTCTCAAGGGTTTAAGGTTTACTTTTAGTTGGTGTGGATGATAAAAAATATTTTTTTATAATTAGAAAAATAATAGGACTCACTTAAAATTATTAAAATTTTTATAAAAACAAAAAATAATTATATTGCCATTCAAAATAAAACACAAATTAAGAAGTAAAATTAATACATATTAATTAAAAATAATGAAATTTCAAGTTAAAAAAAAATTAGTGAAAGAATTAGCTAACGACTTATAATTAACCAACTGCGCTAAATAATTCAAAAATAGAAAAAAAATCGAAGAAGCATTGTAATTCAATATGAATTGAAAATAAATATGAGAATTAATCTTTTGACATTTTAAAGCGTTGAATTTTAGTGAAACATTACACGTCACCACCTATTAATTATGGTTTTTTTTTTATACAAGTTATACATTAAATAAGTTAGTTGTTAGAGTAACAAGAGAAGAGACTGCACATCAAAATATATCCTAGTTATAAGTATATATTTTTTTAAATAATAGATTTTGATCAATTTTTTTTTATCCAATGCTTAAAAAAAGGGAAGGGGAAACAGGACATACTAAGCAGTGCAAAACCTGACACATGACAGACTTTGAGTATCCAAGGATTAAAATCACTTGGATGCTGGTTGGAAGACTATGACTCAAACACTAGTCCCCCTACTAGGAGTGAACAAAAAACTGGGAATAACGAATATAATCGAATTTAAGCTTCTAACCAAGATTTGAAAGATTGAAAAGCTATGAGAATTGGGAATATAATTGAAATAACTTCCAAATCATGTTGCTTTGGCATGAGGGTAGAAAAACATAAAATGCTCAATACATTCCTCCTCATTATTGCAGGTTTGGCAAATTGGAGATGAAACAATTCTCTCCTATTGAACAAATTTGGAAGGCAAGCCAATGAAGAAGCTCTCCATATTAATACTTTGATTTTAGGATGTACCCCAATGTTCCATAGGCTTTTCCAGAATGAGAAGTGGACATTCCTATGCAATTGGGTCTGCCTGTGATCATTTAGATAAGACTGAGAGACTAGAAGTGTTGGGTATATTAAATAACCCTAATATATGTTCTAATATAAATCCTAATAGGTATAGGACCTTTGTAGTGGGCCTAATGGGCAAGAGCCCATTAACTGGTTTAACCCTAGTGTAAACCTATATATATGCTAGCTAAGAGTTATTAGGTCAAGCAATGTATGCGATTGCTTGAAGCATTACATCCTAGGTATCTAGTTTGGAATACCTAGCATGCTGTCCTTAGCTAGTATATATATAGGTTTACACTAGGGTTAAACCAGTTAATGGGCTCTTGCCCATTAGATCCACTACAAAGATCCTTTACCTATTAGGATTTATATTAGAACATATATTAGGGTTATTTAATATACCCAACAATCTCCTCCTATGTTCTACATATAATTCTTTTCAATAGGTAAATAATATAATGTTCAAAATAAAATATTGAATCATTATATCACAAAAAGATTCATTACTCAAAATATGAATTCTTTAAGCACACTATCAATTTTAGAAATAAACTAAATCGATGCAAATAAATTAGATATATAAATAATAAA
>CANXYC011510023.1:0-10939 GCA_948193065.1 Aleurites moluccanus | reverse complement strand
CTACTCATCTAACCATCCAATTTAAAGTCATTTGATCCAACGGTCGGATTTAATCAAGCCTAAACTAATACCATATGGTTGCACACACTTGATAACTCCATATTATAAAGGAAATGACCAAAATACCCCTAGTGCAACCGAGACACCGAAATCGCGCTACGTACCGATAACAATTTTTCGACCGGGATTATTTCTTAAACTACTGCTCAAATAAATAAAATAAGGCCATTTTCAAGTCTTTAAATTATTTTCTCTCTTTAAATATGATATTAAATCCATAAAATTCCGACTGACGAAAAATGACCATTTTGCCCTCAGTTCACCAAAAACTCAAAATTTACCAATTAAGTCCTAGCAGCCTTTGGACTATTCCTATGCCTAAAACTAATTCAAATAACATGCATAAATACCAATTCCATGCATAAATACATATTAACATCACAATATAAAGAAATTAAAAATCTCCCCCCCCGAAGATCTCTATATAAGTTTGGTTCAAACTAAACTGAGGTGTTACAGATATTTGGCTTAAGTCCGAGATACTCAAAAGGAAGTAAAAGATTTGGAGCAGATTTCTATTGTTAACGAGTTTCCGGATGTATTTCCTGAAGAGTTACCTGGTTTGCCACCAGATAGAGAGATAGAATTTGGTATTGAGTTGCCATCTGGCACAAATCCTATTTTTATTCCTCCATATCGTATGGCACCAGTAGAATTGAGAGAGTTAAAGACTCAATTACAAGAATTGCTTGACAAGGGATTCATCAGACCTAGCAGTTCAACATGGGGTGCACCTATACTCTTTGTGAAGAAGAAAGATGGTTCTATGAGATTATGCATAGATTACAGATAGCTCAACAAAGCAACTATCAGGAATAAGTATCATTTGCCAAGAATAGATGATTTATTTGATCAGTTATAGGGTGCAAGTCATTTCTCGAAGATAGACTTAAGATCAGGTCACCATCAAATGAGGATTCGGAATGAGGATGTGTTAAAGACAACTTTCCGAACAAGATATGGTCACTATGAGTTTCTAGTATTACCATTTGGATTAACTAATGCACCAGCTGCATTTATGGACTTGATGAACCGGGTCTTCAAGCCATTTTTAGACAAGTTTGTCATTTTGTTTATTGATGATATTCTTGTGTATTCTAAGAGTGAAGAAGAGCATAGGGAACATCTTAGGATTGTGTTGCAGACTTTGAAAGAGCATCAGTTGTTTGCTAAACTTTTAAAGTGTGAGTTTTGGCTTGAGAGTGTGGGCTTTCTAAGGCATATAGTGAGCAAGGATGGGCTTGAAGTTGATCCTAGACAGGTGGATGCAATTCTTAGTTGGCCTAAACCCATAAATATTTCAGAAGTTAGAAGTTTCTTGGGTTTGACAGGCTACTACAGAAGGTTTGTTCAAGACTTTTCCAAGATTGTAGCTCCTTTGAGTAAGCTTACACAGAAGCAAGTGAAATTCCTATGGATAGATGCATGTGATAGGAGTTTCCAAAAGTTAAAGACTTGTCTCACCACGGCACCTATCTTAGCTTTGCTATCCAGTGAAGGAGAATATACGGTGTATTGTGATGTATCGAGAGTAGGGCTTTATTGTATGCTTATCAACATGGTAAGGTGATAGCCTATGCTTCTAGACAGTTGAGCAAGTATGAGGTGAATTATCCAACAATGATCTTGAGATGGCTATAGTTGTGTTTGCCTTGAATATATGGAGACATTATATGTATGGAGAGAAGTGTGAGATCTTCATAGATCATAAGAGTTTGAAATATATATTTCAACAGAAAGATCTTAACTTTAGGCAAAGAAGATGGGTTGAATTGCTTAAGGATTATGACTGTGAAATCTTATACCATCCAAGAAAAGCTAATGTAGTGGCAGATGCATTGAGCAGGAAGTCTTTGGGAAACTTAGCCCATATCCAAGTGAATAGAAGATCATTAGTAAGGGAAATGCAGAGATTGCATGATATGGGAATCAGTTTGGTTTTGTCAGATTCAGGAGTACTTTTAGCATATTTTCAAGTCAAGACGGTTCTCATTGATCATATTAGAGAAGCTCAAAACAAAGATCATCAGTTGGTGAAGCTAAAGAACAATATAGGATCAGAGAATGCTCCAGGATTTGTTATGACTAACGACATGTTGAGACATGGTAACAAGTTATGTGTTCCAGCAGTTGATGGTTTGAGGGATATGATTCTTAAGGAAGCACATCATGCCAAGTATAATGTGCATCCAGGTGCAAAGAAGATGTACCATGATATTAAGAATTCCTATTGGTGGAGTGGAATGAAAAAATGATGTAGCTGAGTTTGTGGCAAGATGTTTGACTTGCCAACAAGTGAAATTTGAGCATCAAAAACCTTCAGGATTAATTTAACAGTTACCTTTGCCAGAATGGAAATGGAAGAGAATAACCATGGACTTTGTTATAGGATTGCCAAGGACTTCAAGTGGGCATGACTCAATATGGGTAATTGTTGATAGATTAACAAAGTCAACTCACTTTTTACCAGTCAAGACAACTTATATAGCTTCTCAGTATGCACAGATATATATTGATGAGGTAGTGAGACTCTATGGAATACCAGTTTTCATCATATCTAATAAAGGTACCTAGTTTACTTCAAGGTTTTGGCAGAAATTACAAGAGTCTTTGGGTACTCAATTTGATTTCAGCACAGCTTTTCATTCGCAGATGGATGGGCAGTCAAAAAGAACTATCCAAACTCTAGAAGATATGGTAAGGATGTGCATTCTAGATTTTGGAGGAAATTGGGATAAGCACTTGCCATTGATAGAGTTTGCCTATAACAATAGATATCACTCGACGATTCAGATGTCTCCCTATGAAGCTTTGTATGGTAGAAGGTGTAGGTCTCCTTTATGTTAGGATGAAGTGGGAGAGAAACATATCTAAGGGTCTGAATTGATTCATTATACAGCAGAGAATTTTCCACTCATAAGGGAAAGATTGAAGATAGCCTTCAGTCGACAAAAGAGTTATGCTGATCCGAGAAGGAAAGACCTTTAGTTTGTAGTTAGAGACTTAGTATTCTTAAAGGTCTCGCCTATGAAAGGAGTCTTAAGGTTTGGCAAGAAAGGCAAGTTATCTCCAAGGTACATCAGACCATTTGAGATTTTAGATAAGGTTGGAGAAGTTTCTTATAGGTTAGCCTTGCCACCAAATTTGGATAGTGTGCATCCAGTATTCCATGTGTCAATATTTTAAAAGTATGTGGCAGATTCTTCTCATGTGTTGCAAACTCAAGAAGTAGATCTTCAGCAAGACTTGACTTATGAAGAGGTTCCTGTGGCAATTGTTGATAAAATGATAAAAAAAAAAAAAGTTAAGGTCCTATGGAAGAATCAAGTAATGGAAGAGTACATTTGGGAAAGTGAGCAAGCTATGCGAGCTAAGTATCCCCACCTATTTCAAGATTAAGGTAATTTCTTTAAATTCAAGAACAAATTTATTTAAGGGGGGAAGAATGTAATACCTGTTAATTTTTTTTTATGCCTGTTTGTTGAGATGATCGTAAATAGATTTATGTTTTGAGAATTTCAGAATCTGTGTTTGGGAAGGATATTATGAGTCAGTTTTCATAATCTTAAAGGAATAATTTGAAAAAGTGTAAAACATAAAAGTTGTAGATTTATATCTTATTTTTAATTTTGTAAAATCATTTTGTAAAATTTTGTGTGTGTGAGGAGATATACTTCCTCGACCAGAACTTGTCTAGTTCGCCATTCTTGCAGAAAGTCTGAGATTTTTTATTTATTTTGAGAATGTTAGAGGCTGAGAGAGTTAAAAGTGTAAATATAAAAAATATTTCTTTATGTGTTATTTAGGTGTTTGTAAAATTTCAAGGATATTGGAGAATTGTATCTCAAGAGAGAGCTAATTGAATCAGACCTGCTCGGATAGTACTTAGAGAGTAAAGTCAGGGTGAAATTTAGAAATTCACCATAAATTGTGTAGATATCATTTTGATCTAAATTTTTAGATATTTTGGAACCCTAAGTGTCTATTTTAAGTTACAAAAAGAATCAAGAAGTTCGGATATCTGTAGCTCATTTGCAAGTTGGTTTAGTGAGAGTTGACAAGGAAGGTTTTCCAGCTTGATTGAAATATGTATTGTGAGTTGGCTACTCGATTTTGAGATGGATAGAGGCTGATCGAGCTGGAGAGATAAACATGTTGTAGCCCTATGTGTCTATTTTAACTGCTAAAAAGAATCCATGAATTTGGACTTCTCTAACTCACTCGCGAGCTATTTTAGTGCGAACTAGCGGGGTGGCTGACAAGGCAGGACTCTAGCTTGCCAAAATGGAAAACACAGTGAAGTAGGTCCAACTTTGAAAATTCTCCATAAATCGAGTTGGACACTTTTTTAGCTGAATTTTAATATGTGGCAGTACAAGATGTTTAGTTTAAGTAGCAACAAAAAGCGAGACAATTAGAGTTCTCTATATCAAAATCGAGCTAGATTAGTGAGAGTTGCCGAAGAAGAATTTGGCGAAGTGAAAATTGGCGAAGTGGAATTTGGAGAAATGGGATTGGCGAAGTGGAAATTGACGAAGTGGAAATTGATGAAGTAGAAATTGGCGAAGTGGGAATTGGTAAAGTGAAAATTAGTGAGGAAATATTTAAGTGAGGCAGTAGCTTATTTAAAAGAAAAGCAGTAGCCATTTTTTTGCATTCACGATAACTTCTTTTCTTTTCTTTCTTTCTTCTTCATTTCTTCTCCTATCTCTCTCTAATCTATTCCATTTGTTTTCTAATACATTAATACCCAGAATTAATGCATTAAATCATTAAATTAATACATTCAAAGGCTTCAATCTTCATTTTCAAATCAAGATCCTTCAAAAAATCATTTTTTTTTTTTTTGGGAAATAAGGTAATTTTCTCCAAACTTCATTTTCTCCAAACTTCATTTTCTTTTTAGATTAAGATTTTTGGTAGTTAGAATAGTTATTTATGAGTTATATAGAACCTATTATGAGCATTTAAGGCTATTGATTATGGTTAATATGGAAGATACAAGAATTTATAAATTTTGATGAATAGTGACGTGAACAGTATTTATGTTCATAATTTTCAAAATTTTCTTCAAGAGATGAATTAAATTGATGTTAGGAAACAATAATAGAGACTATAAGATAGTTAAAATTAGAAGGAATCATATTATGTATTAGTAATTGAGGAAACCCTAATTTATTGAATTTAGGGATTTTGACTAGGCTTGGACAATTCAAGGAATTGATGAGGATTTTCATTTAAATCAAGTGTTGAGCTTAATTGTGGAAAGTTTTGCTAAGAGCTAAGTTATGAATTACATGAATGTATACTTTCTCCTTATGAGATGAATTGTTAAATATCTATATACGTTCTTTATGATATAAAATTCTTATTTGATAAACCCCTTAATGTAATCACTTAATATATAAGAATGACTTAGTTATTTTTCTTGGACCAAGATCATGAACGAGCCTTTGATATGAATGTTAAATGGTCTCTTGACCAAATTTGAATTTTTGAGAATACCTTATTATAATGAACCTTTGATACACATATGTATAGAGCGCTTTTCCCAATGAGAGTAAATTCATTGGTCCATATGCACAATGGAAGCCCAGTTGATAGGGTTTTTATCAGTGTTCTACCTAGAGGGGGCCATGAGCTCTAGGCATATGCCCGCGCAAGCATATGTGTTACGTTAAGGTAGCAAGGCTACTGATACGTTATGATATGATATTAGTTCTATCTTATATGTGATTTGAGAATGCCACCCTTCGCAGGCATTCTTATGTTCTAAATGAGAACCGTGATTTAATTTATGATATGATTTGATAGTGCTATTTGTTGTAAGTACTCAATTCTTTTTCAAGTATAAGCTTAAGATTCTTTCATACCCAAATATATGTATATGTATATGTTCATGATTTGATACTCAGATTCTTGGTTAACGTAAGGCATTATGTTGTTCATATCTTATTAAGTTGAAGGCTTACCCCTCTTCTGCAGTTTTAGGAGCTAGTGTAGCTCGTGAGAGAGCTAATCTAGAGGATAAAGCTTCTTGACTTCTCTTTCACAAGAAGCTTGGATGTAATTATTTTGGATGTTATTTTTGTTATGAATATATATAATCATGTCTATTGAGAAGTATTCTATTAGAGCTCCGTAGATAGATATGGGATGGTTTTGATTTTGTTGCTATGGATGGCATTTGTAGACTCTTATTTGTTCCATATTGATGTTAGAACTACCTTTTGATCGGTAAGGAACAAGTGTTGATGTCATGATATATAGTGATGATCTATGGGATATGATGTTTTGCATTGGATAAGTATATATTGTTATGTATGAGACAGGTTTAGTTAAGGGTTCTACGGGTTTATGGTGGCCTTATGCCTACCCTTGCCCTAGGACTGTCTCACCGGTGGTGTTGGGGTGTGATAACCAGACACCTTCGAGTCTGCTACAAGATATTGCATTGCCGGAGTGGAATTGGGAACAGGTAACTATGGATTTTGTAATTGGGTTGCCATGGACTGCAAAAGGTTATGATTCGATTTGGGTTATAGTGGATCGACTTACCAAATCAGCACATTTATTGGAATTTAAGACCACCTATATAGCAGTTTAGTATGCTCAATTGTACATTGATCAAATTGTAAAGCTGCATAGAGTGCCAATATTCATCATATCGGATAGAGGTACTCAGTTTACTTCCCGATTTTGGTAGAAATTTCAAGAGGCATTGGGTACACAGTTGAATTTCAGCACTGCATTTTATCCACAAACTGATGGGCAGATGGAAAGGACCATCCAAACATTGGAAGATATGCTGAGGTTATATGTTTTGGATTGTGGAGGCAGTTGGGACATATATTTACCTTTGGTGGAGTTTGCTTATAATAATAGTTTTCATTCCACTACGGTATGGCTCCATATGAGGCATTGTATGGCCGAAAGTGTCATTCACCTGTTTGTTAGGTTGAACCAGGAGAGAAATCAATCGAAGGCCCTGAGTTGATTCAAAAGACAATGGAGAAAGTTTCAGTTATTAGAGAGAGAATAAGAACTGCTTTCAGTAGACATAAGAGTTATGCGGATCCAAAACAGAAGGATGTACAGTTTGCTATTGGTGACCATGTGTTTCTTAAAATTTCTCTGATGAAAGGAGTAATGAGATTTGGCAAAAAGGGGAAATTATCACCTAGGTATTTAGGACTATTTGAAGTATTGGATAAAGTTGGCAATGTGTCCTATCGCTTAGCTCTTCCTCCGAGCTTAAGCCACGTACATCCTGTGTTTCATATTTCTATGTTGAGAAAGTATGTACCAGACCCGTCACATGTTCTTCCAGTGCAAGAAATTGAAGTAGATAAAGACTTGTCATATGAGAAAATTCCTATTCAGATTGTGGATAGACAAGTGCGGAAGTTAAGATATAAAGAGATTCTGATGGTAAAAGTGCTATGGAGAAATCAAAGTACTGAGTAGTCCACTTGGGAAAGTGAATTTCTTATGCAATAGAAGTATCCTCATCTATTTTCTTCATGAGGTAAGACTGTTTTTAAATTCGAGGATGAATTTATTTTAGGGGGTAGAATGTAATAACCTGAACGATAATAATAGGAAACCCAAATCGGGTAGGAATTTTTTTTAATTCTTCAGAGGGCAATAACTGAAAA
The DNA here is from genome assembly GCA_948193065.1 of Aleurites moluccanus. NCBI lineage: Eukaryota > Viridiplantae > Streptophyta > Magnoliopsida > Malpighiales > Euphorbiaceae > Aleurites > Aleurites moluccanus. The sequence goes on along the minus strand of CANXYC011510023.1, from coordinate 3,221 downwards.
TTTATCAAGGACAATGGAAAATAAATATTAAAGTGAATTATAGAATTTAAATGGGAATTAAATCGAATAAAATGGGCAATATGAACATAGTTTAAAATACTAGAGTATTAAAAATTATAACAAAATAAATTGAAAATACTTAAGAGTTAATTAATTGATTAATTATTAATTAATTAAGGATTAGCCTAAAAAGTCAACAAAGGTGGCTAAATAATTATATATAGATATAGATATAAATGTATAATTATTTTTATAATTAAAATGATTTAATTATGTGATTCTTTTCTTTATTTCTTTTTCTTTATTTTCTTTTTCCCTAATTTTTCTATTAGACCATTTGTTGTATAAATATATAAATATGACAAGAAAGTCATCATCTTCTTCCTTTCTCCTCCCATGGCCGAAATTTTCAAGTTTTTCTCCATGGAAATTTCTTCTTCTTAGTTTCCTAAAATCACTTGATCTAGCTTAAATTCCTTCACAAATAATTCTTTCCCCAACACCTAATTGAATTATTTGAGCTTAGATAGAGATTTGAAGCAATTTTTCTCCAAGGTAAATTTCTTAACAAGTTTTGAAATTCATTTTTGATGAGTTATTTGAATAATTATATGATAGGATGATATGTCTAGATTAGAGAAAGTGATTGGGAATTTTGAAATTTTCCGTCTCAGGAATTTCCTGTGACTTGACAGAAACTTTGGGCTCCATTTTCATGCCCTTAGGGGTAGAATTTGAAAATATGCAAAACACAAAAGTTGTATTTGTCTATGTTTATAATATATGTACTTCAGAACATTTTGACTGAATCCTTCTGTGGTTGGAGATATGAGTCTCCAAACATGACTAACTAGGATGAGATTTCATTCTTGTGAAATTCCTAAGACTCAGCAGAAAGTTGGAGCTAAGTTTTGAGGCCTTTAATGTAGGAATTTGACAATATTAAAAACATAAAATTGTAGATATAGATGTCAGAAATATTTTGTTTTTTGAAAGTTTTATCAAATTCTCACTGCATTGTTAAATATGGACCCCTGATATAGACTAGCTCGGATTAGGGATTTCAGAAATGTAACCCTTTTGAAATTGGTAAATATGAGGACTTTAAGGTTCGAATCAGGGGAAAGTCAAAACATGAGAAATGTGTCATTATATCTTATATAAAATTAAATGAAAATAGAATATCATTTAGACCTACAAATAATGAGTTATAAGTGAAATATTAGGGTATGCTCAGGTAGAAATTTTAGGATTTCTGAATGTTGTCTAGAATTTAGGTTTACTTGTTGTATTTTAATGTAATTAGGTTTCTAAATTGAGATTTATGTTTGTTATAGCTGCACAAAGGAGAGATAAAGGAAAAGACAAGGAAGTGGAAGACCACCCTTTTAGTTTGTGCTAGGTGATTGGACATATTAGATTTTTGGGGTGAGTAACATATATGTTTCTTTACTTGTCACCTTTGTATATTGTTTCTTTGAATCTTCTCTAAGAAATTTTATTATCATTAAAATGTTTCTTGATTATGTAGCCATTGTTAATTGATTCCTTGTTATATATAAATGTATTGATTGATATTCATTATTGGACAACATTTTTACTTACCCTATATATGGGACCATTTACAGTACTACTCTCCCGATGGAGTAGATGTTTGTTCATCGGGCATTGTGCATAGTGTATTGTATTGGGGACCCTATCTAGGAGGGGCTTAAGGTCCTAAACATACAATATGATCAACTGTATGACTATTGACATACTACTTAATTGTAGCCTATGTCCATTGTTCATTGGATTTTGCTAATTGTCATGGATATAGAACATTTGGTTCACAGTTTTTCTTGCAAGTGACCAATGTTATTGATTATATGATTGTTTCTATTGAACTATATTGTACTTAAAACTTGATATTGAATTTCATTGGAAATCTTGTTTCTTGGCATTGATATTACTATCTTGGAATATGGTAATTTGTTATTGAATGACCTTTCTTGTAGCACCTAGCCTCACAAGTGAGAGAATATATATGTTATTCACTGAGATTTGTCTCACCCCTTTGTGGTTTATCCTTTTTAGGGTTTGATAGATAGTGACGATTCCATTTCCTCTCTCTTCCTACAGGAGTGGAATTTTCCTTATCTATGTAATGACTCCTTATTTGTATTTATGGATCTTTCTATAGTAGCTCCATGGTATGTAATAATGAATTTAGTACTGATAATGTAAAATGAAGTTATATTACTGAGATGTAATTATTACACTATATATGCAGTGTAAAGTATTGGATAGGGGAAAATAATAATAAATGTGGCATGTACATTGTAGTATGGGCCGAGTATGAGAATAAAAGTGTTGATTTATACGGGTTGTATTAATGTTGGTTATGAAGAGAGGGACTTTGGGTCCTGGGTACTAGATTGTAAAAGTAAAGTAGTTATGGCAAATTTTCTGTAGAAATACCTATGGGTTTACGTGGCCTTATGCCTTCTCCATACCCTAGGACTGTCATATCTCATAGAATGAGAGATGTGACAAATACAGAGAAAAATTTAAGAATAATTGTTACAGAAGAATTTTAAAAATGATAACCAACAGAATTATAGATAGAGAATTTTTATATTTTTTAAAAAGTTTTTACAGAAATTAATTGAGGATATTTAGAACTAAGATTCTAAAATATTGAGAAAAAATAATTTAAGGTTCAATATGAAGTTAAAGAGACAAATGGATAGTAAAGAGATGGAAATGATAAGAAAATCTGATTTTTGAAAGAATTTGTCGGGAGACGATTTTTAATTAATTTTCGACAATAATTTGTGCAAATTTTTTTACATGATTTAATTTTGATAGATTTTGGATTAATTAAAAATAAATTGAAGCATATATGATATTTAAGGTGAGTGAAAATGGATACAAAATAAGAGAAAAATTAAGAGACATAAATTGTTGATTTTCAGAGTTTTGCTGAAATGGGTTCGATATAAAATTTTGAAGCTACAAAGATTGAATGATTAAGTTGAATTGAGGTACTAAGGATATTATAAGGTTCTATAGGACTTGAATGCTAATAATTTAAGGACTTAATTAAAAAGGATTAAAAGAATTATGGTAGCAATTATAATTAAGAAAAATTGTGGGCAAAATGTGAAGTGCTCAGTGAGGTGAGTAATATACATACTATTTTGCTTGACATTACCTTCAAATTAAATTATTAAAATTGC
>CANXYC011509915.1:0-27052 GCA_948193065.1 Aleurites moluccanus | reverse complement strand
ACTTCAACCCAAAAATATATCATCAATATAAATCAAGACTCTGTATATCAAAGACTTAACATTAATATATTTATATATATATATATATATATATATATATATATATATATATATATATATATTTGGCTATGAAAGAATCTCAAGCTTTTACTTGGAAAGAACATGAGTGCTTATATTAATTAGCACTATCAAATCAAGATTCTCATTTAGAACAATAAAATGCCCATAAAGGATGGCATTATCAAATCTCATATGATAGAACTGATCTCATATCACAACATACGTATCAGTAGCCTTGCTACCTTAATGTGGCATATATGCTTGCGCGGGCATATGCCTAGAGCTCATGGCCCCCTCTAGGTGGAACACTGATAAAAACCATATCAGCTGGGCTCCTATTGTGCACATTGGACCAATAAATTTACTCTCATTGGGAAAAGAGTTCTACACATGTTTATCTTAGGGTTCATAAAAAAAACTACATTCTCATTAAACTGAAATTTGGTCAAGAGACCATTTAACATTTATTACATAGGCTGTCATGATCTTGGTCCAAGAAATAACCAAGTCATTATCATATATATATATATATATATATATATATATATATATATAAAAAAAAAACAGTGGGCATAATGTATCAGAGAAATAAAAACCCAGAGCATATATATAATAAATATTAAGCAATCATCTCATAAGAAGCAAGATATTTATGATATTCATACTTACCTCACAGTAATACTATCCACTAAATCCGGTCAACACTTGCTTAATTAAATAGCCTCCTTAAATTCCTTGAACTAGTCGAACCTAACAAATCCCTAAATTCCATAAATTAGGATTTTCTTAATTAATAATATATACTATGGTTCTTTCAAATTTTAACTATCTTATAGTCTCTATAATTGTTTCCTAATCATCGATTTAATTTATCTCTTAAGAAGATTTGAAATTTTGAATGTGGTCACTATTCACATCACTATTTATCGGATTTATAAATTTACATGCCTTCCATATTAATCAAAATTAATAGTCTTAATTACTAATAATAGACTTTATATACTTATAAATAACTATTCTAATTACCAGAAATTCTTAATCTAAAGAGAAAATGAAGTTTGGAGAAAATTACCTTATTTTCCCCAAAACTGAGTTCTTGAAGAATCTTACTTGAAATGATGATCAAAACCCCTTTTAAATGAGTTAATCTAGTGATTTAATGCATTAATTCTGAGTATTAATACATTAGAAAACGAATAGAACAAATCGGAAAGAGATAGGAGAAGAAATGAAGAAGAACGAAAGAAAAGAAAGAAGAAAATCGTGAAACATAGCTATTGGATAACTAGTTAAATAGGTTACTGCCTCTCAATTCCGCTTCGCCAGCTTGCCTCTCCAATCCACTCCGGCAAATTCCACTTCGCATAAGCCAGCTAGCAAATGCCACTCCGCATTGCCAGCTCGCAATGCCACTTCACATTGCCGGCTCGCAAATGCCACTTCGCATATGCCGGCTCGCGAATGCCACTTCGCCAATTGCCGCCTCAACAATCTCACTTCGCCAATCCTCTTCTTCGCCTATTGCCACCTCGGTAATCCAACTTTGCCAATTCTCTATTTTGCCAATTGCCACCTTGGCAATTTCACTTCGCCAATTCTTCTCTTCGCCTATTGCCGCCTCGGCAATCCTACTTCGCCAATTCTCTGCTTCGCCAATTGCCACCTCGGCAATTCCACTTCTTCAATTCTCCTCTTCGCCTATTGCCACCTCGGCAATTCTACTTCGCCAATTCTCCTCTTTACCTATTGCCGCCTCGGCAATCCCACTTTGCATATGCCAACTCGCAAATGTCACTTCACATTGTCGGCTCGCAATGCCTCTTCGCATTGCCGGCTCGCACCACTAATATCTACTGAGCTGGAAAACCTTCTTCTTCAACTCATAATAAACCAGTTCGCAAATGAGCTACAGACATCCAAACTCCCTGATTCTTTTTTTGTCACTTAAAATAGACACTCAGAGGTCCAACATATCCAAAATTCAAATCAAAAGGAGGTCTACAGAAACTATAGTGAATTTCTAAAGTTCACCCTGACTTTTACTGCCCAAAATCTTCTGAATAGGTTTGGTTAATTCCATTCTCAACTGAGCTATACTTATCCAATTCCCCTAAAATTTTACAGCCAACAACATAACACATAAAGGAACATTTCTCATGTTTACACTTTTGGCTCATTCAGTGTCAATCATTCCTAGAAAAATTAAACATTCTCAGATTCCTGCAGAAAATAATGAACCAGACAAGTCCTGGTCAAGGAGGCATATCTCCTCACACACACAAAATTTCACAAAACCATTTTACAGACCTAAAGATGAAATATTCTACAACTTTTATGTTTTACACTTTTCCAAATTATTCATTTAAAATCATAAAATCTGACTCACAAAATCCTTCCTGCATACCAATTCTGAAATTCTCCAACACAACAATCTATCCACCACATCTCAACCACATGAATAAAAAAAATAAAAAATGACAGGTATTACATTACATGTCAAGTTTCAAATAGAATGCCTTCTAAAAAGACCAAGACCTCTACATATGAGATATGGAAGGGAAGAAAACCTACCATTGGTTATTTTAAAGTGTGGGGTATCTTGCATATTGCAAAAATAATAATCCTTAATGGATAACATTGGGACCTAGAGGAATCAAATGTGCATTTGTAGGCTATGCCTCAAACAACAAAGCTTATAAACTTCTTAATTTGGAGTTTAATATCATATTAGAATCTCGAGATGTGGTGTTTTTTGAACACTTATTAGCTTCAAGAGATAATGTTCATCTTCCAACTAATGAAAAGTCACAAGTGAAGACATGTCAAAATGTTGGTGAGCAACCTAATATTCCTTTGATGGAGATCAATCAAGTTCACAAAAGGTTGGTGAGTAGTCTCGTGAACTAAGGAGAAGTACTTGTGTACAGAAAGCAAAAACATTAGGACCATATGAGATTGATTCTCAAAGTATTTATTTTTATCTTGTTGAAGGAACTACTGAGAAAGTTTTAAGAATTATTCCTCTTGTTTTTCAAACGGAAGATAATCCTAAAACTTTTAAAGAAGCTATGGGTTCTTATAATGCTGCTTTTTAAAAAAATGCTATTAATGATGAGATGGATTCTATTATGTCAAACCACACTTGGGAACTTATCGATTTATCTCCTATTTCTAAACCAATTGGTTGTAAATGGATATTTCATAGAAAGTATCATATATATGGTACTCTCTAAACTTTCAAAGCAAGGTAAGTGGCTAAAGAATTTCGACAAAAAGAATGAATAAACTATTTTGATACGTACGCTCATGTGGCTAGGATCACATCCATTAGAATTATTTTTATTTTAGCATTAATTTTTAATCTTTATGTTCATCAAATGGATGTTAAAACAACTCGAAGGGTTTGTTCTACCGAGAAATAAACATAAAATGTGTAAACTTGTTAAATTATTATATGGTTTAAAGCAAACTCTAAAATAATGGCATAAGAAATTTGATGTAACAATTCTTTCTAATGGATTTATTCACAATGTTGCAGATAAATGTGTTTATCTCAAAACTTGTAATGTCTATACAGTAATAATTTATCTTTATGTCGATAATATGCTAATAGTAAGTTATGACATAAAAGGTATTATAAAAACAAATAGATTTTTATTTTCAATAGTTAAGATGAGAGATCTTGAGCAAGTTGATACCATATTAGTATCAAAGTAAAAAGAAATAGCGGGTGATATATGTTGAGTCAATCTCATTATATAGAGAAAGTACCGAAAAAATTCAGTTACTTAAAAATCAAAGATGTAAATACCCCATTTGATCCGAGTATTAAATTATGCAAAAAATATTGAAAGAACAGTGGTTCAATTAGAATATTCAAATGCTATAAAAAGTCTTATGTATGGAACACAGTGCATAAGACTTGATATAGCATTTGCAATTAATAAATTGAATAGATTTACTAGTTAGTTAGTTGTTAACTTATGTTAATTAGTTGTATAGTTGTATGGTCTTAGTCTAGCTGTAACTTTAAATTATTCACTGAACTGGATTTAGTGCTTAACTAGTTAGTTAGTTGTTAACTTTGTTTGTTAGCATAGTTAGTTTGTAAAAGTTTATGTTTAGCTGAACGATTGTATTGCCAGCTAAGCAAGTTTAGTTGCTTGGTTACTGTATATAAACACCTGTCGAATTCATGAATAAAGTGTATTAAACAATTCTTCAATTCTGTTTCATTTCGTTAATAATAACGGTGATAATAATTTTTTATAATATATTAAAAATTAGTTTAATTTATAATAATTAGAAATAAATTAAGTTTTATTTGAATTAACATAATATATTAACATATGAACTTGGAGAAAAATTAACAATTAATCTCAAATGTTTAACTATTTTTTTAAAATTTCTACATTTTAATATTTTTAAAAAAGAAAAAAAAATAATAAAATGTTTCATTTGATAAAAGGCATAGCCAAGAGAATTGGGGTGCATATTTAATAAGAATTTGAGTTCTTATTACTTTACTTGATTTTTCTTTGACATAATTTACTCTGAAAATTTTTTATTAAAAATATTAATTTTAAATTTTAAATATGAATTTTTGATAGTTGAATAAATAAGATTTTCCAATATAATTTTTATTATATTTTTTATGATTATAAATAAAAATTTAGATCAATTATTTTTAGTGAGTATTTGAATGACTCTCTAATGACATTGAATTACTTAATTAAAAAAATGATAGTTACATTTTATTTTAATTAATATTTTAATATATGCTATGTCATTATTAATGACAAATTGTATCCCATATATCACCAATTAGTATATAGTAAATGGATTTAACTAGTACTAATTAACATTTTAATTTCATTTAATGAATGCGAAGTATCAATGTTAAAAAGTTGATTTAATTTCATAAAAAATTAATTTTTAATAACTAAATAAAATTTATTTAGTAGATTAATATATAAAGAGAGAAATTGTAATTATTTAAATATTAAAAATTAAAAAAATAAATTATTTGTGAACCAAAATAAAATTAAAATCTTATTTTAAGAATAAAATCATATTTCAAGAGTAAACCAAATACAATAAAATTTTTATAAATTAATATTCGATAAATTAATAATATTTACTATATAATAATTTTTTATATTTTTAATTTTAATTAATAAACTAAATTAATATTCTCTCTATTTTTTTATATATATTATTTTAAAGAAGAAGAAATTTTTTTTATAAGTCGTTCTCAGATTTCATGATTATATTTATTATTTTATTTCAATTTTACACCTAATTAATAATCAAAATTATATTTTTAATCATGATGACGAAAGAAATAAATAGGATTATATTAGTCATTTTATATTAAAATTAAAATATAATAATTAATTTATTAATTTTTATAATTTCTTTTGAAGAGACTTATATAAAAAAAAAATTGAGGGAGTGTTTAATTAATTAATATTTTTTTAATTTATAAAGCCAAAAGTGATATTGTCACCTAAAAAAAAGCTAAAAATGGAAAAAATGCTATAAATAAATAAATTAAATTAATTGTGTAATTAAATTGTTTGGTTATTAATATTAATAACCTAATAAATATATTCATTAATAATAATAAATAAATAAAGTACAGAGGAGCCTATCAGGATTCAGGATAGTTATGCTACTGTGTGGCTCAAAGCTTCAAAAGTAAATAAAAAATCATTCACAGAAACACCACAAAAATCCAAACAAATCACTCACATTTCACGCTCACCTCTCCACCACAGACCGGCAAATGGCGGCCGCTAGAGTGATGGCAGCAGCTGCGGCGACTAACACAACGACGTCGTGTGGCTTTCTCCTCAAAAGACCATTTGCTTTGAACCAAAAGCCTCACTTCAACAGCATTGTTTTCTGTTTCAATGGCAAAAGACAATTGCCTTATTTTTCTTCTTCCAAAAGATCTATTTTAACTTGTTCTGCTATACATAACCCTGATGTCAAGATCCAGGAGGAAGGCCAGCCTGAGACCCTTGATTATCGTGTCTTCTTTCTTGATAACTCTGGGAAAAAGGTGTTTTTTTTTTGGAATTAGTTCTTTTTGTTTTGGTATTTTCCTGTTTGGTTGGCTGGAAAATGTGGGATGTGAAAGAAATCAAGTGGGTGATTGTTATAATTTGGTAATTAATTGGAGTTGATTTAATTTTGTTTAAATTTATTTAGGTTTAAGTTTTGTTTGTTTGCGGAGGAAATGATTGAAAAATGCAATTGCTTGACTCGGTTGACGTGAAGTTCCAATCTTTTCTTATAATTACCTGTGGGATTTTGAAAAATCTGGAAAAAGATAAGAAATTTTTTGAATAGTTTATGTTTAAGATGATATTGGGTGTAAGGAAATCATTATTGCAGGGTTACCTATGATTTGAATTTCTTCAACACTTTAAAGCGCTTTCCTTTTCAAGTCTCCGATGTTCAATTTATTTATTGATTTTCAGTTTAAGATACTGTATGGTAAAATCCTTTTTATGTGTGTGTGTTATTGCTATTATATTTTTAAACGGGCATTTTTTTTTAAAGATAATAGTGCGATAGATTGATCAATTCTATCATTTCTATCTACCTACTGAGATGGAATTGTTGCTTACCATACAGGTTTCTCCTTGGCATGACATTCCATTGCATTTGGGTGATGGTGTGTTCAACTTTGTTGTTGAAATTCCTAAAGAATCAAGTGCAAAGATGGAGGTTACTACTGATGAACAATTCACTCCCATCAAGCAAGACACTAAAAAGGGGAAACTTAGATACTACCCGTAAGATTTGCTTGTTTCTTTCTTAGCATTTTGTTTATAAGTTTCAACAAGATGCTTCTATTGGTATTGAGAACTTGCAGTCATGAAGGAACTGTGAGTTTTGGTCAAATTAGTCACAGTGGTTTGTACCGGAGATTGTTTCTTTCTTTGCTTTTTATTTATGAGTTTCAAAAGGTGACTCTATTGGTATTGAGAACTTGCATTCATGAAGGAATTGTAAGTTTTGGTCAAATTAGTCACAGTGGTTTGTACTGGGAAAGTCCTCTGCTGGCACTTCACATTAAAGATGTTGGGAAGATCTTTAGGCTATTGTTTTCGATGAATGGTGTCTGATTGCAGGTGTTGCTCGGTAATCATGACAACCAGGAGAAATTCTCTTAATAAACAATTTGGAAAGCTTTACTGATGCTTACAGCATTTACCTGATGTTAATTCCCTAAATATACTCATTCATCTTGAAGTTGCAATTAGGAATTGGTTCGGTGCCCTATTTGTCGAACTTTTAAATTTTTGTTTATTTTCTGTGTCTGCTCTCTATACAAAGATAAGTCCTAAAATCAATCCTAAAATCAACACAAATTGACTATGGTTTCCTTACTCTTATGCTCACTTCAACACAATCTGGCTTTTCTTTTAAATTAATGTCAGCAATATGCTTTCATAAAGTATATCACGGCGACGACCTTCGATTCACAGTCCTTTAAGGGGTGAAACATAGAATCTTTGCATACACAATCGCAACATATGCCTCACAGCCCGTGATCCTTCAAGTGCAACTTAGATATGAGATTGACTGGTCTGTTCCTTCAATATAAGGTCTGAACTCTGAGGGTTCCTCAACCTCCAGTCTGCCACTCCCTTCCCCCATCTTTTGACATCATAATGAAACATTTGCTGTATAGCCCTTCATCTTAGTATGAGATTGTACTTTCATTAGTTTTATTAGTGAGTTCTGCATGACTGAGACCCACGAGGCATGTGGAATTGAAAGCCTCAAATGCTTGCTTGTTAATATTCAACTCCCATTTTAATAGAATGATTAATTAAAAGCATATGAGTAGTGCAGGGATGTGGTAGATGTAACTGTTACTCTGTTAGTCCTAGAACAAAATTTAGACCACCATTAAAGTAATGTATTGTATCCTTCTTTGTTAAGTAGATCACAAACTCATTGTACAACACAGAAAAAAAACAAAAAAGAGAAAGAAAAGTTTAACTTACTCCATTTTACTTTTATGTATCATTTTCTCCTCATATCTGCTGTATTTTTGTCAGAACCTCTTGAATGCACAATGTATACATTGATTTACACGAAACAGTAAAAAATCTTAGAGCTCCTCTTAAGTTTGTGTAGCTTTCCTGTAACTGTATGATCAATGGAAGAAGATACAGTCTTAAACTCTTACCTTTGGCTTTGTCTGTTGTACTTATGCATGCCCTGGTCATGGCAACTTGTATACTAAACCCAACAAAGTCCTGATCCCAAATTATTTGGTGTCATGGCTGCTTGTAGTTGGATCACTATTTTTGTTTCCATCCCTAGCAGAGCTTCACATGCAACTTTAGCACAAGCCATGAAGTACTTGAAATTTTTGTTGTCTCTTGCACTTGTTTCATTTTTCATGTACTTTGTCATTTAATCGTCTGTCATTCCTTTTATTCAGCTATAACATAAATTGGAACTATGGATTGCTTCCACAAACATGGGAAGACCCATCTTTTGCAAACCATGAAGTTGAAGGGGCATTAGGGGATAATGATCCAGGTATATCAACATGACTTGCTTCAACATCTGACTTTCCAGAAGGGTGGCACTTCTATTTAGTAATATCATTTTCTCAATTTGTAGTTGATGTTGTTGAGATTGGTGAAAGACGGGGAAAGATTGGTGAAATTCTTAAGGTCAAGCCCTTGGCTGCTTTAGCCATGATTGATGAGGGTGAACTTGACTGGAAAATAGTTGCAATCTCATTGGATGATCCACGAGCTTCTCTTGTGAATAATGTTGATGACGTGGAGAAACATTTCCCAGTAAGCTTTCTTCTCTTTGATTTTGTAATATCCATGATCTAGCTATTATCTGTTTTTCTGTCTGCTACTAGTATAACCAGGGAAAAGGGGCATTTATATGATGGGAATTGATTTAATAATCTCTTTGTTAATTTCAGTTAAGTGCATTCATTTATTAGTAGACTATGTGGCTTCCTAGAAGCTGTTGTTTGAAAGATATGTTGCCATCAAATGGTGGGCAAAATAGCATCCAGTTATAAATAACAAAATAGCTGCAATCATATAGGTAGTAAGTCATGATAAAGAGTGAACAGATGGGGTTTGTCAGGAGAGCCGGAATACATAATTTGAAAAGTTGAATTTGTTGAGGTGGTGGTTACTGAATAACTTCTGGTTTTATTGACATTGTATAAAGACTTTGGAACACATTACCATGGAACACATTATGCCCTGACCAACATGTGCTAAGATCTCTTTGAATTAAAATTTCAGTTTTGGACGTTAAATTCACAGACAAATTTGGTTCTGGAAAGAACTGGGACTAACTGAATTTTGAAATTGATGTACTGATACCTACATCATGAATACCTATAATCAATTGTTTTCCAAATAAAATGAGAGCTAACCTGCTGCTGTTTTCATCAGGGCACAGTCACTGCAATCAGGGACTGGTTTAGAGACTACAAGATCCCTGATGGTAAGCCTGCTAACAGATTTGGTCTGGGAAACAAGGCAGTAAACAAGGTAATATTTCCATTTAATTTTCCTCAGTTATTAAACTTTTTGAAGTGCTCATATGGCTCTGCATTTTTTTTCCTCTTATATATATTTTTTTAAATGTTCTTAGGCTTGCTGTAACATGCCTGCATGCATGTTCAACTTTTTTTTTTTTTAATATATAAAAATAATATCTATCTGCTAATTTCATTTTGCACTTGGAACCAATGCAAACTGAATAATAATTTGAATGCTATATTCTTTAATAATGAATAGAAATTTGTTCTCTTACTAAAAGGTAGCCTCAGCTAATGCTGCAGCTCCTTAGCCCTTAGCTATTGATTTATGATGTTGTAGTGTTCTTCATCTAATAATAATTGCAGGTTCTTATGGGGTATAATCATACATGTATTACGAGTTGTGTTCTTTCTCCTATGCAAAATCAGACATTTATTGCAATCAACTTCATATTATAATACTTGTTTTCCTTCTCTGACTGTGATGAGCAGGATTATGCTCTGAAGGTTATCACTGAAACAAATGAATCTTGGGCTAAACTAGTCAAGAGATCAATTCCTGCTGGAGAGCTTTCACTTCTATAAATGCCTTGAGTAGAGTTGATATTCACAGTATTATTTATTTGTTTGGGTTTTCACTTGCCAGAGTTTTGCCTTCTGGCAAGCCAGTCCTAGTAATCTTGTATGTTGTCAAAAACATTTTTTCACATTATTGAATTTGAATAATTCAGTGTCCAATGAAGCTTATTTTCTCTTTCATTTGGTCAAATCACTATTTACATTTGGAGGTTAATTCTACACCATTTCCATTACTCTCTCTGTGGAGGTTGTAGAAATAGCCAGTTATAGCTTAATATGAACACGATATGATTAGATAATTAATATGAACACGATATGATTAGATAATTGAGCCAGAAACCTAAATACTAACTTGGCCCATTAATATCAATATTTAAAATGGTACAACCCACACGAAAATCTATATGTTTATTGCTCAGGTGGTATTATCATTAAGCTGTCTTAATATATGAGGAGCATGCGTTGTTAAATATGTTACATATGTCATTTGTAGTCCGTTAAAAATGGATTGTGAACAAACAAGTATGTTGGCTTCATAGGAAAAACTAATTGTAACAATTTATTACACATTAAAATATAACAATTTATATTTTCTGAATTTAGAATATTGAAGATGACGATCAAATCAAAATCAATGATTTTATAATTATTTGGTTTGATTTTGATTTGAAAAATAAAAATAAAAAATTTAATTTAATTTGCGATTTAAATTTTTTTTTTTTATATTTCAAATCCACCTAAATCGAAATTATATATATATATATATATATATATATTATTTTTTATTATTATTATAATTAAATATATTTGATTTGATTTTATATATAATCATATATTTTTTTAACTTAATATTAATTTAAAATTAAAAAAAAAATTATCATTCATGAAAATAAACTATAAATAAATAAAAAGAGTTTAATTCTTTAAAAAAATATAAAATTTTGAAAATATTAATTAATAAAATAGATAAATTTTATATTGTATATTACACTATTTTTTATCACCGATAAATTTTAAATTTATAATAAAATAATAATAATTTATAAAAATTATTTTTTATTTAAAATTGACAAATGAAAAATAATCAAATTGACGGTTTAATTATAATAATAATTTAGTTAAGTGTAAAAATTTTTTAAACCGAAAAAATTAATTATTTGATAATAACTTTTCAAACTGAGAAAGTCGAATCGATACTACCTCTCTTACATTTGACAATAAATTTCAAAAATATAAAATTTTATAATTAATTTTCAATACTACAACCAAATAATAAAAGAGAAAATTATTTGAAAAATATTTTTTCAAAAAATATTTTCTTTTAAAAATATTTCCTAAAACAAGTTAATTTGTGCGAAATAAATCGAGACAGTCCACTTTTTTAATATGCATTGAATTGAAGATTTATCACGTAGGTGAATTATTATTATAATTTTTTATAATAAGGAGAAATGGACAAGAATTTAAGATTTAATTCAATTTAAAAAAAAAATCAATTTGAGAACAAAACATAGTTAAATACTTAAATTATAATTTTAGGCAACTTGAATATAAATTAATTAATTTTTATTTAATTATATTAATGGCTATTATAATTAAAATTTGTATTATATTTCTACTTTCATTCCAAGTATAAATTGGAATCTCCTTTCAATAATAATAATAATAATAATAATAATTGTATTATTATATGGATTGCTATTTTTATCTTTAAAAAAAAAAATTAAAATTAATTACTTTAAAATATTTATTTTTTTCAAATTATATTAAATAATATATATATTTTTTAAATTATACTAAATAATCCATACATTTTATTTTCCTTAAAAAATAAAATTTCATAATATCACTCATTTTCTTTTTAATTTTTACTTCCATGCTTTTGGGTTGACAAACGCTCACTACCAACTTACCAAACAGCTATTCTTTGAAATTATCCACGCCAAACAGAAATAAAATTGCAAGATAGCCGCAGAATTGAAAGTGACCAACTACAGAAGAATGTTGGAAATCAATAATAACCACATCCGGGAAATCAATAATCTCCCATGTGAATTTTCCATCTCAAAGCAAATTACACAATCCCAATAAAATAGCGTATCCTTGAAAACCACCATCACGCCGCCGCCGCCGCGCCGCCACCACCATCACTGTCCACTCCTATTCTCTATCCACATACATAAACAAACTGCCCACAAACAACAATTTTCCTATAAGGAATGAAATAAGAAGATTATCACAAATCACAAATCCATCAGCCCCAAATAGGAGGGAAATCAAGAAATCTATAAATTTCAAAAAATACAAAAGACTTGTCTCCCTAACGGCATGGACAAGAGCGGCAAATTATCACAATCCATGGTCCGAAATATCACAATCCAACCCCAACCTGAAACGAAATAAAATATTTCAGTACGTTTAAAATCCCACACCTCAGTCTTACGATTGCTCTTACCCCATAGCTCTCTTCAACATACCAACTTGCAACTCCCAAGCGAAGCGAAAAGCAAGGAAGTGTTAAATAAAAGAAACTTTAGATTAGAAGGAAAATTCTAGGAAAGTGAAATAATTTCTTTAAATTAATGAATTGCAGAGGAGATGATGGTGCGAAGGAGATGGCGGTGCGAAGGAGATGGTGGTGCGAGGAAAGTGAAGTAATTTCTTTGGTTTTCGCGTGCAGAAGGAAGGATCTCAGAGAAGCAAAACCGAATTTATTGTTTCACAAAAAATAATAAATTGGAAAAAATAAAATAAAATAAAAATTTGAAAAACCAAAAAATTATTCATGAATCTGTTGATTTGGTAATGCTAAAACTGCTTTAATATTTTAGGTATTAAAATAAATATTTTAATTAAAATTTGAGTTTTTAAATTATGATTGACGAAAAAAAACAAAGAAATGATTTTATTGTCTAATAAAAAATATATAAACTATTTAATATAATTTAAAAAATTAAAAATTATTTAATATAATTTTAAAAAAAAATGTAAAATCCCCATAGTAATTAACCATAATTCTTTCATTTTATTGACTGACAGACCAAATCGGTTCGACCAAAATCAGATCAAGAAACTGGTTTGATCTCTAATCCCATTTTACAAATATAGGCTAAAAAACTCACTTGTCTCTCTCTCACCACTTCTTGTTTTACCCGAGGACTTCGAAGAAAAAAACGATGGTATGAAGAAATTGGCTGGAAAGGCATTGGAATTGGCTGGAAATGCTGGGAAGGCAGTGAAAGGAGAAAACAAGGGCGTGGCCCAGGCGGAACCGGCGGCTGCTAAAGAAGCAGTATTTAGTTATCCAATAACAGGCACCGCCCCTATAACCTTCCTTGTGCATTTGGGAGCAGCATAGTAAATACCTAGTTGAAATCCAAAAATGACACCATCTGGTTCATCTGCGTTCGGCAAGTTCTTTGGAATTGTAGATCCTCCTCGCTCCGACATCTCCAAACTCATCTCTCAGCTCACCGAACTCTATGATCGCCAGGTACATCTACCTTTAAGTCTGATCTAATTTTATCTCATACCCTTTACTTTCTTCCTTGAATTATTATCATTGTTAATCCAATTGAATCAAGCCAATCATTTATATATGCCAATGGGTAATGCCTTCTAAATGAAAAAAATTATGTATTTCGTAAATGAGTGACAGCTATTGAAATTAATCCGATATAGTTACTTTTCCCCCACAGTCGTTGATTGAATATTTATTAATGCCCAAACTTTCTTACTACTTTTAAGAGGTGCTATTGTATATGGATGTGAAGAATTGTGTATGCTTTTTTGAATTTTGATGAGATTGCATAGTTCTTTCCTTGTACCACTGCCTTGAAGATCCCTGGATTGAGGAAGGACCGTTTGTTTAAGCAGAAGTTGATGTATCTGGTGACTTCACTTCAGGAAAGACAATTGGGATCCCAGAGCTTGTCAAGTTGCTGTCCTATTAATTGACTATAGTACTGCCCAAGTCTTCAAGTCCTTTTTTTTCTCATCATTGCTCTTGGACCAAAATTTTTGTAATTAAAGGATGAGTTTAAATATGACTATAAAAACTATTTGGAATAATGTCATCGACATTTGAAGATGTTTATGGGTCTTAAAAGAGTTACATATATGTATGTATATGATTCTTTATGCTTTAATTATGGTTGGATATGTTGTTATCTTTTAGGCTTATTCTGTTGCCTATGTTTTCTTGTGTTCTGGATAAAGGTATATTTGGATTTGTATTTCAATTGAAAAAAAATCATGATGCTAAATGTCAAATTTAAATGTTAGTTCATTTCAACTTTGAAAAAGTTGAACTGAAAGAAAACTTACCCAGAAAATTTTTAACTTAGCCAGAAAATTTCTAACAATTTCGAATTTCAAGTTAGCAAAACCCAATTGAAGGCTAACCTCAATTGGTAGTCCTCATTTGCAACCATTGTGTGGTCTCCTTGCATTGTCATCTCTCCTCACATCCTCTTAACAATTAGTATAAGATCAAAGTTGAGACATTCCTTGCATTGTCATTTTGCCTTTCTTGCTGAAGTTAGATTTATATTATATTTTTTATATTTGATTTTATATGATTATATTTGATACTTGAAAACTTCGTAATATTTTAATTTTATTGTCAGATTTATGAAAATATACCTTATGATGTATATAATAACTTAAAAAAAAAAAAAAAAATAATAAGACTTCTTTTCATTTTTTTTTTAATGACCCTTTAGTATTCAATTTCGAAACTAACTAATCTACACTCTGAGTTGAAAATAACGCAAAAGATAAAACTCACAATACCTATTTCTAATCTAGGGTAATATTGCTCTCATGCTTACTAATTTCCTAAGCTTTTCATTTCATTTGATAGTGTACTTATTTCTGGAACTAGTTGATCATAGATGTTAATAACAGGATTTATAGTTTTGATCTATCTAGAATTCATTAAAGCCAACAAAGATAACTGAAAATGCAATTTCATGCCTAAATTATATCACTGTAAGGTCTATAATTCGGAACACAACAAGCTAAATTCACAAAGAAAATAAAAGAAAATTATATGGAATTTGCAAAAAAAAAAATTTGTAGTCAAGTGATATTTACACAAATTAGGCTTATGGCCAAAAAGAAAATCAAAGAAGGGAATAAAGAAAAAGAACATGCTTATCTTTAAACGATCCTTGGGAGTTAAGACCAGGAACTATGTTGAAGAGCTTCTTGAAATCTCTTTTCTGTAACAGAAGAATCAGCAGCAGGCAAAGAAGGATCAACCATGAATGATTCTTTATCTCGACATCTTGATTTGAATGTAGTATTATTGTCTTGTCGAACCCATTTGATTCCAGAGAATTTAACCATAAAGAAAGAAGATGATGCTGAAGAAGTGGATTTGATATGGGTTGAAAGAATTAGCATTGCAGCTGTAGGAGCCATTGATATGGAAATCTAAGCAAATTGGCGTGGAAAGTTGCAAGCTTTATATAACAGTATTCAGATTATAAAAACAGGAAATGAAATCTGTGGGTTATTTAAGTTGGTTTTGTTTGTGGGCAAGTAAAAATCGGATGAGCTCAAGTCCATGGAGATATCGTAAGAGTATTTGGCATAGAATATGTCTTAAAAAAAAAAAAAAATAAGACCAATAGCTAATTATTAAACAGAAATATATTTTTTTTATTTATATAAAAATAAATTTATAAATTTTTTATCATACGCTAAATTCAATTCAATGTAAATAAAAAAAATGTTTTTATTTTAATAAATAAAAAAAATATATTTTCGTTCTAATCAATAATTTTTATTAAATCAATTATATTAAGATTTTGATTAAAATTTCTTATTTTAATAAATGCAACATTTTATAAATTAATTTTAAAAATATTTTATCAAATAATTAATATCATAAAAATCTTGAAATTGGAAACCAAATACTTCTAATTTATGCATATCATATTTAGAATGAATTAATAAGAATTCAATTAATTTGTATAAACAAACTTAATTTTTGAATGAAATGTATATTTTATTTTGAATATGCAGTATTATTAGTTTATATTTAAGTTCATAATTCATTTTTATTAATTTTAATGTAATTTAATTTAGTTTTAAATAAATTTTATAAAATAAAAAAAATATTTATGTAGAATATTGCAAACATCAATTTATAAATAAATTTTTAAATTTTTTAATAGTATATTATTTGTTTAGTTTAGTTTGACTGATTTTTATTAGAGCCAATTAGGAGTGGACTATTTAGTGGTATAGGTAGGCTTGATTGTTCTCAATTTTACCCGTCTCTGTTTACCAAGAGAGGAACGTTGTTTTGCTGATGCTGTAGTTCATGTGACGTGGGTATTTGACACGTGCGGGTGACGATGATTCCTTAATTTATGAATTAAAATTATGTCCAACTAACTATGATTATAAATTAATTTTAATTTTTGTTATGAGTAACACATGGAGTTCATCATAGGTGATTAAATCACAATGTTATTTCCTTTTTGTTTTAGCCTCTCTATCTCTTTCTCCTTTCTTCATCTCTATCTTCTTTTATCATTTTTTTCTTCACTTTTGTTTTTTACTTTTGTTCAATATCATATCTCTCTTTCTACTTAATATCGATTATCCAAAAACACAGTATAATATTTATTTTATTTTGAGTTATTTATTTTTATTTTGAATAAACTTTTTTATGTTAGATTTAAATTTATTTATTTATATTTATATTTATTTAATTTATGTATATTTCATTTATAAAAGTTGAATTTTTTTTTTTATGAAAATTTATTTGTATTTCTATATGAAAAAGATATTTCGTTTGATTTTTAGCAAATCAAACTCATCAAACAACTTAATATTAATTTCGATTGGAACATATTTTCTATCAATATGCCGATTATAATTGCTGAGCTAAATATTATTATTCTGATAATTTGATCAATAAAATTTAGAAGGTAAATCTAATTTTATATTCATTTTGATTATAATTTTTTCAGTTATTTTTATCGAGATGTATCATTTTTTTTTATAAATGATTTTTTTTAATAAAAAAACATGATTATAAATTTATAATTATTTAATTATTTTTAAGTGTAAATTATATATATATATATATATATATATATAAACTAGTAAATTTGCATGCACGTTATATTAATTATAAATATTTCTTTTAAATTTATAATACTTACATATAAAAAAATAATTAAATATAACTCTAAATTTTTATATATATTAATGAAAAGTAAATTTTACATAATATTATAATAAAATTTTATTTTAATTATTATTTATTAACTAATTGATTAATTTATATTAATATTGTAATTTAAAGAAATAATAATCAAATAAAATGTAACACTATGTAATTTTTTATTATTTCAAATAAGAATTTAAATTTATTTCAATAAAATTTCAAAGATATTTTTTTAAATCCTTTATAAACAATAAGATAGACAAATTAAAATAATAAAAAAGTTTTTTAAAAGATTTTTTTTTATTCTCTTATGTAATTTCTAATAAATTGATAACAAGTAATTATTATAATAAATATATTATTTTTCTCTATAATTATGAATAAATAAAAAATAAATCAAAATAATTATAATATGTGAAATAAATAAAAAAATAAACATATCAGACTTTTTTAATGAAAAAGATGAATAAAATAATTTGTACAAATGAAAAAATTTGATGTAATAGTGATCAAAAAAATTATCTTAGAATCATATATTATATTAGTATAATTACTATTAGGATTTTTTTTTGAAATATGAAATATTAATTCATATGTAATTATTAATATAGGTAATTAACTATCATAGTATATTAATCCAATTAATAATGATAATGATAATAATAATAATAATAATAATAATAATAAATTCATATATTTATTTTAATTTGAAATAAAGAAAATATTTTAATCCAATCAAATTAAAGATAAGATGGACTTTCATCTCTAATAAAATTACAAATAAAGTCTTAGATTTTTTGGAAATTGAAATAAGAAAAGAAAGGAAAGAAAATGGGATGAGATAAGAGTTACCTCATGTTTGAGAGTTTAATTAATTTAATCAAGAAAATATATTAAAAGATTAATTCATTTCCTTTTAAAATTTTTGAGATTAAAATTTTTTTCTTACTTATTAATAAAAATAAATTTTAAATAATATTATTTTACTCTTAATAACTAAATTCATTTTAATTCATGCTGAAGAAATTATGTCACTCGATCATTATTAAACTAACTGTAATTTTTTTTTTATGAAAATTTCCATTCATTTTTTAGAATCAGAATTTTTTTTAATTTAAATTTATTTTTTTTTTATTTTTTTTTATATTTCATAGATTAAAAATTATCTTTTTTTTTTTCATGAAAAAAAAAAACTTTAATTTAAAAAGGGCCTACAGGTTGTAAGCAGCTGTTTGGTTGGCCAACTAAACACCTCTAATTGCCGATTACCAATGTGTGCGTCGCCAATTGAAAAAATTTATAATGTTTGGTTGGCCAACTAAAAATTCCGATTATGGTAAAATTTTTCTTTAATCGGCAAATTTCATAAGCAGCTATAAGCTACTTTTAGCATTTGGCGATTTGACAATCGTACTTTTATACTAATCGCATATTTAGCCATTGCTCTACCAAACACCCCCTAAATTGATTTTCATATTGATTTTCATATGAGAACGAGTTTCTTAGAAATTTATAATTTTAATTTATTTGTATGGAATAAAAGGTTAATTAATAGGAATATTAATTATTTTGAGTTAAAACACTAATTTCTATATTACTTAACATGACTGATTGCTCTTAAATGGAGGCTACGTCTTCCAATGAAACTATTGATCGAGCTTCGAGAGGAGGAAGGTGAAGAATTGGGATTCAGGGGCCACTGAGGAAGGACAGTTTGAAGATCCCATGGGGCATGAAGTCGTAATTAATGATTTGGACACTCGTCCAGTTTCGTTTTCGAGATAAGCTATTGGGTAATGATTTTGGGGATAAACACAATATGCAGAAGGACGAAACCTATGTTGTTGGCGACTGTGATATTGAAGTCTCTCCTAATAAACATGGCTTCATATCAATGAGATGTAATAGTGAGATTTTCGAAATAAAATTTAATCATATCAACTATAAAACGGGAATGTGAATACCCGTAGTTAAATAACATGGCTTCATAGTTAGATTTCAGATTGCTTCAAGGGGTTAATTAAAAAATCAGGGGAATGGACTGTAAACTTTTGGTATAGAACCATTCCCATGATTTTTTAATTTACTCCTTAAAGCGATCTGAAATCTAAATTATGGAGTCATGTTCTATTTTTATTTTTTAACATATTCACATTCTGGTTTTATGATTGATAGGATTAAAGAAAAAGATGTGTTCTATACATACTGGTTCTCATCTCCATCCAGTTCGTCAATTAGAGGCAGGAGAAGTTGAATGGCTTGCTTGGGTTGAATGCTTTTATCAAAGTGTTGTAAGTTTGTTGAAGTCGACATTGTTAGCCCATAAAATAAATGAGAGTGTTTCTTCTCAACTTGACTATGCAATTGATAGCTCACATTCCTCTGTAACGAGGAAAATCAAATATTAGAACTCAAATGTGTAATTTTTATACTTCACTTTTCGCATAACCTTTTTTTGTCCAGCTGCCTTGTGGATTATAATGGCTTCTCTGTCTCCTTTTGTTGCAGTGGTTGGATGGAAAGATCAGTAAATTTAAGTTAAATTTCAATTGAAAATTGGAAAAAATTTGAAATTACTTGACAGTAAGGAATATGTAATAATTCTAATTTTTGCTCCATAAGTTTTCTATGGCACCCATGATGCTATCCATAAATATGATTAATTTTTCTCCTGGAAGTTCTTTTTCATTAATTTTGGAATAGAATTTGCATTTCAGAAAAAGAAATGAACAGTAAAGATTTTGTCAGAAAAAAGATCTGTTCTTACTATTAAGATCTGTTAAGGCAGGTTACAGTAAAATCAAAAATATTCTTCTGTCAGCTCATGGAATTCCATCCTCAATCCCTATATATAGTAACTATAATACCCTAAAATCTAGAATTCCAAGATCTAAACTACTAAAACTCTAATTAGAAATTGCTGCAAAGATTTACTTACATGAGAGTAGCACCACCTAGCCCATAGTGAAAAATAAGAAAAAAAAATGAAACCTGATAGAAAGAGGGCAGGGGAAGGGAAGAAGCTTTACGATTATTGTCAAAACTTGTAGAGAGAAAACAAAAATTACTCTTCTAGTAAGGACTCATGGTTCTGCAGAAGTTCCTGCTGTTCCTGCTGTCTTGCTTTCAGGTAGAGGTGTTGTGTTTGACCTATCAGTCACTGGATGCTCGCTTTCTTCATTAAATCTATCTACACTGCGCATACATATACCTGCCAAGTATTCAAGTTACATAACTATCAGTCTGTCAAAGAAAATCTGATCAAATGTCACATTTTCCAGTTAATCCAGAATGATTAATTGCATATATGACTGGGTATGGAGTTGCATAAGTATTAGTCTGTTGATGAAAATCTGATCAAATGTCATGACATTTTCCAGTTAAGCCGGAATGATTACTGGTATATATGACTGGGTATGGAGTTACATAAGTATTAGTCTGTGGATGAAAATCTGATCAGATGTCATAACATTTTCCAGTTAATCCAAATGGTACATATAAATGGGTATGATGATACTATTATATCAATTCTCCATGGACCGACCAGATTACTTTTAAGTTACCAAAAATGGTCTCTATCAGGGACACCAATTATTCACTCTTTTCCGGTAAGAAATAAATGAAAAAAGAGAATTCATTCCTAAGCTGTTTTTGCAGCAATCTTCTTCTTGTCCTATTCATATAGACGAGCCCTAAAATTCAACTCCATAGTGTTGAAACTACCAGGAAATCACAATCAAGAATTACCTATAGACCATATCCCAGCTGCTGGAAACAAAATGGTTGTCAGAATAAGAGCAGTCGCCCTCCAATTGTTGATACAGTCCTGCAAGATATTTCCAAAATGTTGAGTGACTAAGTAGTTGTCTGCAAGTCTGATAGACAAGCAAAATATTAAATTAAAATCTTATTCATCGAGTGATTTTTAAAGTAGTAGTACTTTATCATAAAAAGTTTAATCTTAACGAATTAACTGTAAAAAATTATTTTTTAGGACTTTTGATGTTCTTATCCCTTTCAATTACATCCTTAAAATTTGCATTTACTACTGTTTATAGAATAGACCTCATTTTCACTATTGGGAAACAATGGAACAACCCTAAAATCAAAATTTAACTTTATGTGGTTACTATTAATGCAATGTCAACATTAAATTCAGCCTTATATACATATCCAATTTACGAAGGCAACATAGTGTTGACAAGTGATATTTTTAAAGCTTTTAACAAAATTAAACTGGTTTGCATTTAGTTTAGTTTATTTGTCCAGACAGCGATGAAGGCAAACCTGGAGGACCCCAACAAGGGGTGAGGAAGGCACGTCTCCAAAGATGTGAATTGCAACAGTAGACATAGCCATAGACAAAGGTCTCATGCTTGGCTTTACACAGTGAAGACATATGTAATTTACAGGACCCTGCATGAACACACGGATTATTTTACTGTGAGAAATGTATCACACAGGGATTTGCTATATTGCTAGAAATGTATCCAATAATAAACATTAACATGTGATAGCTGGTATTGGAAGTCACTTTTGTTCAAGAGATGGAAGTACCTGAGTTGCAAAGACAAGCAGTTCCCCAATTGCGAAAAGAGCAAGGAAAAGATACATGCTCTTACACCAGAAGGCACCCAAGCAAAATCCTGCTCCTAGAAATGTAGTCAATGAAAGAAGCTGTAAAATGAAAAGATATTTAGAGATACAACCCATTACTTGGTATTAAATCTTCTAAACAGTAAAAACTATAGTGCTTTGTGACATTGTAGCAAACTCCATCAGATCAAACCTTTCTGCAATGATGAAAGCAAGCAAAATCTCATTATAATGTAGTTCAGTAACTAGCAAGAAGGTTTACTATTGTAGTCATACTGTATCTTATTCAGTATCAGCAAATTAAGAATGTTTCTTAAACTACCAATCTTGAGTTCCTAGCTGAAAAAACAAAATATGTCAACATTACAGCTCAACTTTGCAATCTCTCACATCCACATTCTAAGCCTTTGAGCTGCTACGGCCCACAAAAAGTAGAGTTGCGTTTATTAGTGGACCCAAAAGAAGAACAAGACTTTAAAATCTATTCCTTCAATCATCCATAAATAATTGTTGTTTGTGGTTAATTGGTTATCACATCTATTCATTAAATTATCCTTAATCCAAACAAATTCTTATTGGTTTGTAAAGCATGAAAATTGCAGAGCTAAATGACAACTATAGTCAGAATGCAACAATTTTCTTTACATATGAGAGCATGCATGTACCTTAAAAGCATTAGGGATAGTGGAAGTCATAAAGTCCAAAATAAAACCGCCTGCTACTGTGCCCAGTATTCCACAAACTATTGTAATTCCCCCAAATATCGTATCAGCATTGGTCTGCCAAAAGAACATGATTTTAAATGAGTGCAACCAGCTACTTCACCAAGACTTCTCTTTTCCTAATCCATTTTTTGCACCAATTTAGTTTCATAAAATATTACCTTTACTGCGTATGTAACGTGAAATTAAACAGAAAAGAAATAAGAGATCAAATACTAAATACCAAAGGCAAATGTTACCATATTATAGATATTATAACCAGCCTTGGGGCCCCAATATGAGTATGCACCAATGACAAAATTGTATGCTATGTAACCTGAGAAAACAAAGGCCAGACTCAGTCAGAAAAGTGGCTCATAGATGCATAACAAAAGAAAAATGCTTCTAGAATGTTTTACATCACAGATGTCCTCTAAGAAGCTCATAGGGAACAAATACATGAACTGGCTGACTGGAGTTTACATGAACAAAGTTTGGACATAAGAAAATTTACTTGCAAAACCTTTATATAACCACCCTTTTAAATAAAGGTAGCAAAAATGTCACTGAATAAACCTAAGGGTGAAAAATAAATACCTAGTACATTCACAACATAAACTTTCTCAACCAAAAGAACTTTCATGTCTTTCAAAAATCTTGAGAATTGATTCAAACAAGCGGTTGTACATCTCGACCTGCCATAAGTGTTAAATTCCAAAAAAAAATCAAATATACATATGAACATACTCAATTAACAATTAACAAACAAATCTAAACTGAAATGGTAGAAAAGCAACAATACAGATGGCATATACAACTAATGGTTGATAATATTTCAAGGTAATACAAATACTAGAAATATAAAAGCACTATGTACTAACGCATACTATGAAAAAAGGATAAGTAACCTCACGTGCGAGATTGTTTTGAGTTTTTATCATCCAACTCTTCCTTAACGGACAATGTACTTCCTTTACCAGATGAAATTTCTGTATCTGTCCATTTAAACCAGATTAGATAGTGTTAAAAAAAAAGAACAGTTAACAGAGCACATAACTACATTTTACTGGTGAAATTAATCTCATATAATAAAATGCACAAGTAGAATGTAACAAAAAAAAAAAACAACACTTTTGAATAGGGAATTAAATCATGTAATTGCACACTTGTTGTTGGTTAAATAGTGCCAGAAAAGTATCTGTCCGCAGTACCTGGGTGCATCTATGTGCTAGACTATCTGACTAAAGCAATATACTAGACTATGCATCTACATCTATGGGATTATTCCCTTCAAAAACATCATGTGTAGGGTAGTAATAGTTGATCAGCAATGTGGCTTCAGTTCCATCTTAAAACTAATAATTCAACCGTTGGATCAAAGTATCAAACTTTTGAAGAGCAGATATCCCAACTGAGCTTATTAATCACAAACTCAACTTTAATTTTCAAAATGCTACATTAAGATGATAACAATCTAAAGAAATGCACTCATGTAACTATATGTTGTAAGATGTAAGAAAATATTAAAAAAAAAACACACACTCACACACGCAAAAATACACACATGCATTCAACCAATTGGAATGTTCAGGAAAAAAACACATTAATTTGATCTGTATTCAGTAGTGAATATGTTAACAGGCCAAAGCAGTAACTGCACAGATTATATTGAATGATCTAATGCCATATGGCCATAACACAGCACCTTGAACTTCTGAGCTAGCTGTTTCTACAGATGTTGGCGCTTTTTTTGATTCTGTGGGAGCAAAACCTGTACCACAAATTGTTCAGAGACAAATGGAAATACCTTCAGGCCAAACTAAAAAAATGATATAACCAACATGCACCTTTCAACTGCAAAGGCTTCATAACGTAACCTAAAACAACAAATGGAAGCATCACAATTGCCTCTCCCCAGAATGCCAAGCGCCAAGTTACATGATCTCCAACCTGTTAGGAAATGGTAGTATTAGTTATTTGGAATCCCAAGTATATTCTAGAATAGACAATTTTAAAGGGGATGAAAATATGACACACTTTATAGCGCACAGTCTAGACAGTTCTTACAACTGTAATCTATGCATACAGAAGACATGATATTATATATATATATATATATATATATATATATATATATATATAAGAACCTCAAAAATCAACAATAATAATAAATAAAATAATGAACTTACCAATCCACCATATACATAGCCAACAGCATATCCAGTTGGTATACACATGTAAAATATTCCAAGCCATGCTGTTTTCTGAAACAAAAGCAGTATAAGACCAAGGTTTACAACGTGAAAGACATGTGCATAGATGATGTACTAAATGTGACTAGAGATAGGTAACCTTACAGTGGATCAAAAACAAAATTAGATTGATCTAAAAGCCAGTAAGATTTTAAAAGGGCTTTATATTCATAAAGTTGAAGTAAATATGAGTATTTCAATATTCCACCAGTGTGTATTGAAATCAGTGTGGCAGTTCATGAGTAAGTGTTATCATAGTTCATCAATAACGTAAGTGCTAACTTGGCAGTCACACACCTTGCTTTAATAGTAGCAACTCAAGCTAGGTCCACTATAGATAAAGCTCAAGTGCAAAACAAACTCTTTAACAAGAGCTTCAACCTTTGCACTCATAAATCAGATTTTAGAATTCGAGACACTCATATGCTCAGTTTACACTTCTGAAAATAAAATGCAATTTTCCAACCCCATAAATATATTAGATTGTGAAGCCTATGATACTCAATGACAACAAAACAACTACATGTAATATTCCATACGAAGATAATTCCAATTTCATTTGATGTTAGCAGATATTATGGTGTAGCTTCAGGGATAAACACTAAGAAATATGTTAACTTTATTTTGGAACAGTATCGATGGATATTTCAGTTTCTTCCACTGTGTTTCGACTCTATGACTTCACCAACCTTTAGACTAGTACAATGAAATGATTGCAACTCAAACTGGGTGAAAGATCCAATCAAATTGAAAATAAAAACTCTAATACAGGCTGAATAACATTCTGAGAGTTGAAAAATCCTCTTAACTTATGGCACGAAGTTCATGATTCCAAAACACTTGAAGCATATCAGCTCGTGAAGAGCATAGGATATTGTTAAAAAAAAATTAGGAATTGATGTTGCCAAGTAGCCAGAAAGTTATACATAATACTGATGATAACAGTCAGAATGTCTTCAATGTTCAGACAATACTTGGACTACCCTATGAAATCAATAAGTATCTCCCTAACTGCAAGCACTAAAACATAGCACAGTCATACATGTCTAACTGAATTAATTGGCATGTAAAACACCATAAAATTGAATTGTCTTCCAGCCTCCTATGATAAAAACAACTCACAAATTTTACACAATTAACTTTGATACTCAGATTGAGAGCAACAGCAAGTGCTGGTGAAGAAAGAGGGGGGAATGAATTGTTTCTCCCGTTAGGAAATAAAAGATGAGGAGAGGGAAAAGAAAACAAGGTGAATATTTTTCACCTGGGCTCACCAAATCTTAATCTCTCCAATATTGGGTAAAAAATAGGGTGAAAATGGTATTGATGCATCTGTAATTACACATTTGCCCTCAAATAATTTACTTTATAAATTGATAAGGATAAAATTATAATTTCAACTTATTTCCTCCTCTCTCCTCATTTTCTCTGCCCCACATCTCTAGCCATTCCAAACAAAAGAGGAGAAATCTCAACTTCCTCCCTCATTTTGTCTCTCCTCAATTTCTCTTTCTTTTCCCACCCTACTTTTTCCAAACAAAGGGTGATGTGTTCTGTTATGTATAATGAACACCACTAAGCATAATAATTTAAACATCATTTGATAGCAACATGAAAATAAACTAATACCTGAGTCAAGGGGGCATTATCATCAATAAATGGGGCTGCAAGACTAATAAATGAAGCCTCGCCGACACCAACAAACCTAGAAAGGACAAATAAAAGTATTAACCAGTTTATTTTGCGGCGAAGAAGAGAAGAAAAGTAATCTACTTACATACGGCAGATTGTAATGGACCAGAAATTAAATGAAAATCCACAACCAACCACAGCAAGTGTCCAAATTGTTAATCCAACTCCAATGAGCCGAAATGGATTAAAGCTGCAAAATTTGATTTATGCATAAGGACTCACTGAAAAAGTAAATCTATGATAATAAATCAGATTCCAACTCTCATTGCAGTATAAAAAATGGTAATTTTTTGTTTTTTTTTTTTTTTTTTTTTTTTTTTTTGTGTATTTAATTTAAAAAAAACCCCAAAAAAACAAGGGGGGGATAAAAGTAAAAATTATTTCAAAAAATGGTAAAATAAAAAAATTGAAAAATAATTTTGGCATTTATAAA